>JACEVL010000070.1:2492790-2720290 GCA_020284085.1 Aporrectodea caliginosa
ATATCAAATTACAAGCAAGTATAAAAGCAAGTTGGAAGGGGTATAAGGTGTCCTGATGCTTGACTGAATGACTGTAGTAATTGATTCATGCATTCAGGGCATTTATATAGCGCCGATCGAAGTTACCTATTTAGAGGCATAGAATTTCACCTCATCCGACCGTCTCAATTTTGGGACCACGCTTCCCAGACGCAATCTAGAGGGTGTAGACAAATATTGCATTGTATTTGTGAATATATTAGCGCCTCTAGAAGAACAAGCTACTTAGTATAGCGCTTGCATATTTATCTTATTTACCTTCAAGATTGACGCATACTACAATAACCCGATTACCCTGGTTAGAGCAACTCCCACGGGTGTCTATACGGACCAATTCGTATAGACCATGCTGCAGGTGTCAAAGCTTTTTGATGGCGAGCGAGTGGCAATATTTTCGAGCAGGCGGCGGGCCAGGGTGCCAAAAGGCGCCTATGCAAAATGGGGTAGAGGTCTGGGTGGGTGCTCGGTGAGGTCGTTCCCAGGAAATTTTTGCGAAACTAAATCCTGAATGGTGCATTTAGCATAAACACAATCCAAGTGTTCATCTTCATTATCAAAACCTCTATAGCGGAGTGATTATTGATTGGCTTGCTGCTAGCAAAGCAATTAGATTTCACTTCATACGCAGTGAAAAATGACAAATTTGAACTGTTATTGCTCAAATTGTATAGTCTTCGGGCAAGGCTCCGCGGGCCACAAAAACATCGTCGACGGGCCAGAAATTGGCCCGCGGACCGGACCTTGACGACAGCCACACTCATACGTGCCAGTTTTGACCACCCCGTTACCTTGGTTACAGTAACACCCATAACGTTCGAGTTTTTTCACTAACCATTGAATAGGCTGTTGGCTATGGCGCCGCAAGGTGCGTATGCCAGCGATGAATTGCGATCGCCCCGAAAGGGTTCACAGTTCCGTGACAGACGACTGTAGTCGACCACCTGACCTCTGAGTTGTTGCGGGTCACGGGACTTCACGTAGCGACGGTGATTCTGGTAGAAGTTGGACAAGGCGTAGTATACATATACTTGACCCTTCAAACGCACAAACACAGACGCACATAGAGACCTACTCAAACATACACCCACAAGGTACAGCCTCAAATAGTGATTTGAACGTCCACGTAGCGTCTTTAGTGAACTTTTCAGAGGCTTTGGAAACCTTCAGAGCTTCTGCGTATATATATATATATATATATATATATATATATATACGCATACATTATTAATATAAGGACTGTTTATGATAGGCTTGCGGATTCACCCACCCCCCCTCCACCCCCGCATAAAACTGCTGAATTTGCCCTCCTCACTGGCTGTAAAAGAAATAAACCTTGTGAAACCTGCATGGAAATTTTAAAAGTCATCACAAAGCACAGAAATTAAAATCATCACATTAAAAAAATTAAAAAAAACCTCGGAACTTACGAAATGGTTGTCAATCTCTAGGAAACTACTTCAAGCAGGAAGAGAAACAATTGTCGAAGCTATGCATAGCTTTGTAACAATGATTAAACAAGATGACAGCAGCATACCAGAAATCTGGCAAAATTGATAATCCTCCATATATAGAAAAGAGAAGGATATCCGCATATTTCCATGAATATCCGAATATTTCCATGCATATCTTACTATGTGCAGCATCTGTGGAAGTTTATCAAAATATACAAAAAATGAAACAATATTTTCAGAGAGTACTTGATTTCAGACCAGGAAGAAGCAGTTATGGATAATGAGACAATGCTTGAGCGAAACTTTGAACACAACCAGAAAGCACCAACTTCATACACTTCAATCATCGCGTGGAATGACCGAATGTTGAAACTTTTGAAAGCGATGAAAATAAAGAATTCCAGAAAAAACAGGTACTATACTGTATTTTACTCAGAGTTGTCAAAGATATAACGGAAATCCTCAAGTACAATAAAAGTAAACAAACAGATCACAGAATACTTCCAGGCGAAGAATAAAGATGCAGTTGACGGATGCGTCCTATAACCATAGCCTACCTGTTGAATCTATAGCGTTAGAAGTAATGACACTCAGCTTAAAAACACGGAGGCAGAAATTTAAAGGAGGCCTGGTGAATAATCTTCGCTTTGCTAACGTCATTGGCCTCCTAACTAGAAATGGAACATACCTGCATCGAATTTAATACGGAAAGAGAAAACTAACAAAAGATTCGATTTATTGGTTAACAGAGCAAGAATGTGGTAATTGAAAAAGCCAATAAATAGCAGCAACGAAGGAGAACTTTTTGAACATGTAGATCAATTCGTATATCCGGGTATCTCGGAGACCAACAGCCACAGATGGTAATAGCGAACAAGATATAGAAATGAAAATTGGACGTCCATATTGCAAGTCATAAAATACGAAAGAACACAACGGCAGAAATACGTGAAACGTTGATACAACCTGTATGCTGGGAAAAAAATGAAAAATTATCTTTACAATAGAAGTGAGTTTGCTACTGAAAATGACAGGAAGCTACAGGATGAAAGATTTAGAAAATGAAGACTTATGACTTATAAGCAGACAACCGACATGGGCAAAGTCGTTCAGCACCGACTCCAATGCATTGGTCATGAGCAATGACGGCTACAAGAGTGAGCGCTAAAAGTGCATTACTTGCAAGCGTCGAAGAGAAAGAGGAAGTCCACGACTACGATGGGTAGAGAGTGTAAACCAAGATATAGTGAAACCTGGCCGAATACTGACAACAGCGCTCGATGACAAATGACATGACAGCGCAAGAAGACAAATGACCGAAAAGAATGGATATATTAATTCACACCCATCGCCACCAATATTCTGGTGTCACAAAATAATATATATATATATATATATATATATATATAAAATTTTATATATATATATATCATCAGTTCTTGACTATATATATATATATGCGATATCGTGCATAAGAAATCCTCATAAATTCGGTCAAATAGAAACTGGGTTTGACACTGCAGTGGATTCGATTGGAATTGCTTAATAATTAGGTGAAAACCGCATGTTGCCAGCACAAATAAGCTAGTAAAAAGTTCCAATTTTTTCAATATGTAGGTAGGTATCTTCGCGGGAACGAGGATGTCGCGACTTAAAGTAGAACCCCATTTAGGTCGCTGGGTCTGGGGTTATCATGAATGTTTTTGTGTAATTATAGAAGAGTCTTCACAGCCTCTGCAGGCTGTCATCGATGAAATCTCCATAAAAACTGGTTAGGATGAATATATTTCATGATTTAATCATTTGTTAAATATTCCACGCACGCAGCTCTAGCATTTTACGAAGCCATAGAGAAACTGATATATTTGTCGGGGCATCATACTACAATAAAAATAACAAGAATCATTTATGCCTTCATGGAATGGGTGAGCTGGAATTTGACATCGCAAGCACATCGTTGGCCAGCATTCTCACGAAGGAAGTCGTCGCACGTGTAGTATCTGTATCTGACGGCGATCTCGGACGGTCGACAGTTGTCGCCCGTGTAGTCCACGACTACTTCCTGAACCTGCCGAAAAATAAAAATTCGAAGTGAAACTCTTTTGGCTGCTACAACAGCCCACATGGTCTAAATGGTCCATAGTCTCATTTGGACTCCCACTGTCCCACAGGGTTCCATGAAAACAGTGGCGTCTACCAAAGTGGGGGTGAGGCTGGGAGAACGACCTCTCACGGTTGCCAGAAAGTGGGGATATAGCCTACGTTTTGAACATCAGCTGGGGGTTGTTGATTTCCTATAATATAACGGCCTGCAGTATACAGTTCTGAATGACTGCCGGGTAAAACCGTAGTTTACGTTGCTAATTTAAGTATTTTATATTGTCAAAATGTAAATGGAAGCTGGATTGATCAAATAATTGTTGGCCTAAATGGAAGTTGGATTGATGAAAGTAATTCTTTGTTTAAATAGAAGCTGGATTGGTGATAATTATCATGGACATTGGTAAATTGCTTAATTACCAGCGCAAAGTACGGCACTGAAGACATTAAAATAATTTAGAAACGTAAACTACGGGATAACCGACTTCTGAGTCTTATATATATAAGTCGGCCAAAGTAGGGGAGTTCTGTTCTCCCAACTCAAGGGGGGGAGTTAGACACCACTGCATCGAAATACATGTTCTACTAAAGTGTATTCTCTACACAACGCCGATTTCAGCCAGTTCCTTTCTTCTTTGGAAGTTACGGTTTATCAGTAGTATGCAGGTGATATCCAGGCACACATCTACCTTGGGAAAACCATTTTATCTGACTTAGTTTCGAGTGCAGATCTATAAAAATCGATCTGCTTAATACTGCAACATCATTTCCCTGAAATTTCATTTTCTACTAGGCTACTGTGCGTGATAAAGGGCTAAGCTTGGACCAGGAATTGACCTTCTCAGTCATACTCATTTTACATTAAAATTACTGTTGTATAGTGATAACGTGGGATTCAGTTAGCGGTGGTAAGCTGACACTATGTGTAGCGAGCATATGAAGACGTGCATATCACAGAGATCATACCATTTCTGTCACTTCTAGAGTCCTCAATTGAACCTTTTGATTGCAAGAACACCAGCCAAACTTAACCCTTTTAATAGTTAGAGCTGAGGTGTGCCCTGTTTGTGGTAAAGACGTCATGAAACCAAGTGCACATTCAAATGTATTCTTTCAGTCGCTAGAGGTGCCACTTGAACCACCAAATCTAATTCGGCAATCGCTTGAAGCACTGTGTCCAAGTAGGAGACGATTGGTTACTGTGGCTAGTCTCGAAAGAAAGCAATGGTTATTAACGACAACGACTTTGGTTCTTGGCTTAGGTATATGAGAGGTTTGCCCCAGCACTCTAATATAATATCCACAGCTTACGATCAGTCATACTCATTTTACAGTTAACTAACTTGCGTTCGCTAGTCGCTTAAGTGGACCCGAAATTTTGATTCATCTTGCATTTGAAAGCCCGAACTTTTGGTTGGCAGGCCAAAACTCCAACCACTACAAACTGTTACCCAAGTAACTGCATCATAAACAGATCATTTAAAGATGTCTTTCAATACCAACACCAAGGGTTCCAAATAGGCAAGGATTGATCAAGAGAGGCCTAAACGGTACTCCCCTGCCCCAGTGGCGTAAATCAGAGGGGACAGAGGGGACTGTCCCCCCAAAGTTTTGACTGGGGCCTATCTGTCCCCAAAAGTCATGAACAGATGTTCGACTCTGCCTGCCCGGTACACACTTAGAGGGGAGTGTCACGGAGGTCTAGCCCCTGATCAGCCAGTGCTGTAAGTTATGTGAATACTTACATTGTTGGAGGTGAGTAGTAGGATGACGCCAGTGGGTATAAAAGCAATGGAGATGACTGCAATCAGAGGAAGAACGCTCTGCACTGTAATGATCGGTTGCCAGGCGGGAAGTTTCTGCTGCTTAAACCTTGTACCTGTTAAGAGACAATTTAACGGAACTCTTTTAATTGTGATTTGTATTAATGGATTTTCTAATGAATAATGACTATGTATTGCAGTGTCAGATTACCATCTGTCTTTCAATGCCTTCAAATTTTCTTTGCAGCTTTTCTTGCTGAAGAAATTTATGTTCCTGCTCCTATAAACCCAATTAAGGCATTTGTGATCATCATCATAAACCAAATTTCTAAAGTGTTACTCAGAAGCTAAGCACAGGGCTCTACCTTATTCAAGAGCACTGCATGGGTCTAGTCAAGGGGTTGTCTAGAGTGAAGTTCAATGGAGGCCCGCGTCCAGTTGGTTGCCTCAGAGACCAGAGAGAGGATGCAGAGCAGCTGCTAAGACAGATTTCATTGAGGACGAGAAAGCTTGAAAGGAGAATTGGATGGATTATGGTAGGAATTCTTGAAGAGGTGAGTCTTCAATTTGGAGTGGAAAGCCTATGGGTGATAAGTAGAGTAGGGTGTCAGTGGCGTAACGAAGGGGGCAAAGAGGTCAACCGCCCCCGGGCGCAGCACAAGGGGGAGCAAAATTAGCTTTCAGTGGCACACAGTGCTATGACAAGAACGATTAAAAGTGAAAAAAATTAAAAGGGTCGCAGTCGTCAACTCTTGCCCCTGGGCGCTAAAACCCTTCGTTACGCCACTGCAGTGGGTCAGAGGCGGTATTGGAGAAAGAACCGAGAATTTGCGGAATTCAAAGAGAAGTTCGTTCCAGAGTCGACGTGCAGTGCGGAATATGGATCGGCTGCAGAACTTGAGGCGAGTAGTGACTGGGGGACGGAGTGAAATATGTGGATGATCGGCTAGATCGGGGTGGCTGGATGGTGACATTCAACCTCATATTAGGCTAGCATAGAGGGCACCTTTCATTAGGTTTCTTAAATTGGCGCTATATAATAAATAGTATCGAATATGCTTGACAAATGTCCCAATATGTCTCTTCGCCTTGAGTTATTAGCCCTCTTTCCTTCCCAGTTCCGTAGACGTCTTAAGACTTTGTTGTTCCCTGATGCAGGCACTGAAGCCGGTCGAGAGCGCTGCTGATTTTTGAGCGCGCTATATAAATGTTCTATTACAATTACAATACATGAACAGACCCGCATTACTAAGCCATCGCTAACTGTACTGTAGGCTAACTGCATACCCTGACAATGTAAACAGCTATTGGTCCTAGCTCTACAATTATCAAATTAAACTGCAGGCCCTATTGTTCGCAATATGTAATTGTAATTATCCGCCTGTTGGCATATTACCCCTTGGACATCGATTTGTAATTGTTTCGTTAGACTTTGAAAGACGATCACGTTCCTCGTCCGACATTATTTTAATATTTTCGATTTTTATAAACAGCAGACGATGTCCGTCAGCCACACGGAAGGTTCAAAAATATCAGCCATTGAATCATGACGTAATTTCCGCTTTTGATTTAGCGCAGTGATTTTAGTTTTAACGTTCAATAGGCCTGGCCTAATCATTGCAGTCATTATGGTAAAATCTATAATATCTAAAGCGGTAGTCAGGTAGAGCGGTGTGAATAGATAGGGAGTTTGCGAAGAATAGCCTAGAAGTTAGGTTGGAAGTAGCCTATTGCTGAGAGTAACAGACCTCTTTCTAGTCTCCAATGCGCAGCTAAGCAGTGCCCCAAAGTAGCCTATCTTTCTCACTATATGCGAAAGCCGTTATCTGCGACCTCATCTCGTTCCTTGCGCCTGCTGATTGGCTTGATCGTTTTGTTCCTAGGACTAGGACTGCCTTGGCTCAACGCCGGGCATTTGCTGTGGTTGGTCCCTCTACTTGGAATGACCTTCCCCTCACTAAGGGCTAAACTAATGACTGGTTTTCCTCTTTGGTCTCTTGTTCTTTAAAGACGTTTCTAAGAGCGCCTCTGAATAGTTATTCTGAGAGAGGCGCTATATAAATCTTTGGATACGATACGATAGGCCTACTGAAAATTTTAAAACGATAGGCTACGCCCAGCACTGCAGAAATTTATGTTTAGGCCTAATTTGATTTAATAATAATACTCTTCGTTTAATATTTTCAAACTGACAATTACGCAGTATGATTATAAATCAGTATGAATTAACGGATAATCACAAGTTAGGCCCCTATTACAGGAGTCGAATATAACTGTATACGGCAACCATGCAAGGCGCCCATCACGTCCTACATCTCATTTTACCAACGCGCCATCTCGCGAATGATCGGCTGAATGGACCTTTGGGAGGGTACGGGAAGCGATCCCGCTTCCCACTGCTCTTCACGCCAGTGATGTTACCACTACGTGTACACTATTCTACAAAAGACAAAGCGGTGTTCGACAACAGTAGCCTACTGGCAACACGCAGTTTAATTATGGTAGGCTATTAGTCCGAGTAGGCTACAGCCTTCGTGAGGTGGGACAACATAATTATGAACAGGCATGATGGTCTTAGCCTGTGGACTCTGTGGGGTTCCGATTAGGCAGCGTGTTTCCAATACTGTAAGCTTAGTCGATCCCCTCTGACCTGCTGGCATCCGGAATAGGACCTCCTTCAGACTAACCTTTTGGACAACCCCTCTGACTCGACGCAGCGCTCGTGAATAAGCTGGTGTCCTGCGTTTGGCTTTCGAGTGGCGCCTTAGAAGTTTGGAGTTTAGGAGTACGATTAATGACTACGATCCAGCCATGGGTGTAGAATTGGAGAGGGCCCGGAGAGACGTATTGTATTGTATTGTATTCAAACATTTATAAAGCGCCTCTCATAGGGTGAACCGTTCAGAGGCGCTCCCAGTGCGCAAGGCCAAAGAGAAGAAAAAGGTTTTGAGAAAAGCAAAGGTGGAAGACAGGTTACTAGCTAGAATTCGAGAGCGAGTATAATTATGGAGACAGCGCATTCCAAAGAGAGGGACCAATAATATTGAGGTAAAGGAACGGGACTGAGCCATAGCTGTTCTAGTAGGCCTATGAGGAACTAGAAGCTTACGTCTGTTTGATGAGCGTAGTGGTCGATGGGAGGAGGCTGAAAGAGGCCGGAGTAACACATCAGCTAAATATTTTGGGGCAAGACCCCTTTGTGCCTTGAAGACTAAAATGAGGATTTTGAATTTAATGCGAGTAGAGAGAGGAAGCCAGTGCAGTGTGGGGTCTGTATATGCTACCTAGCTGGGGTGCATTATGTAAGTTTATGCAGATGTAACCTATGCAGACGACATTATTTTAATCAACATCCTTGGATGAATTCCAAGCTATGGTTAACAGTTGCTCTGTTGCTCTAGATTAGAAAGTATGGATATGAAGATAAATCCTTCCGTCGACACCTTGAGTGCGTAGCCTATAGGCCTACAGGGCCTAAACGCACCCGAGATCCTCAACTGCTCGATGCAAGACCTAAGATCTGCCACAAATAGTAACTCCGCCACTGTTCGCTTTCTGACAGTGCCAGTCCCAAGCCTGGATAAAGGAGGAGGGCGGCGCTAATGGTCTTTGTTACCACACAGTGGTCGTCAAACAGTAAACAAGCAAGCCACAAATAGCCTCGGCATGCTGTTGCCAGATTTGTAGGACCTGTGTTTTTTCTCAAGCACCGCAACCGATTGAATTTTTTGCTGTTTTTCACAGCCTTCTTGTTTTGTGCACCAATGTTTGGTGAAATAAAGATAGGCCTATAATTATAAGATTGATATAACATTTGAACTGGAGCCTGGAGACAAGCCGGGCGGCGCTTGGTGTCAGACCTAGGCTACTCAGAGCGTCTCAGACTGCCACAGCACAGCATCGAACCTATGCCTCTATTGCACGGTCCTTTACTGTGGAATGACCTTACTGATCATGCCGAGATCTATCTGGGGACACTATAAGGGGCCGTCCATAAAGTACGTCACGCCCCGGGGAAGGGGGTTTAAGAAAGTGTGACAGTTTGTGACAGGGGAGGGGGTCAGGCCATGTGTGACGTCACACATTTATTTTTTATATATTTCATTTATAATTTATTTTTATTTTTTTAGTAGAATTTCATAGCTTTAAAAATAATTTTCAAAAATTTTCTGAAATATTTTAATTAGTTTTATGTCAAAATAGCATGAAATGCATATCTCCTGAATGTGTTTTTCACGATTCCTCTCGCTAGGAGCGCTAGTAATAATGCTGTTGCGAAGCCTTGTTTATGTATTAGCCTTGCTTTCGGAAGTATTATTATTTCTATGTTGAAAGTGTGACGTACTTTAGGGGGTCCGAGTTTTGTGACAGTTTGTGACAGGGGAGGGGGGTAAAAATGATCAAAAATAGCGTGACGTACTTTATGGACGGCCCCTAATGTAGTAGGCCTTCCCTTTGCGCCCGTTCTCTTCAGGCTGTTCTTTTTCGAGGGATTCTCCGCTTCTGGAAGCGCCTCTGATTAGGCCTACTGTGAAAGGCACTTTTGGCTATAAGACCGCAGTGGCGTAACTAGGGGTTCGTGCGCCCGGGGCAAGAATTTCCTGAAAAATTTTTTCTTAGTTCCGCCAAAAATTCTGATGACTTTTTTGCTTTCCGTCTTTTTCCTTTTTTCATGAAAAAGTGGTTACATTGTTAGAAGCCTCATTTTGCGCCCCCTTGGCGCCCGCGCCCCTGCCAGACTCGTGCATAATAGTTACTTTTTTGAACTTTTTAGCTATTCTTGCCTGATTTCTTTTAAAAATTTCTAAAGCCTAATTTTGCGCCCCCCCGTCCTGCGCCCGGGGCAGCTTCGCCCCTCTTTACGCCACTGTAAGACCGTAAATAGAAAAGAGTGATCGAGTTTGTATCCTGTCAGAATCAAATCATGGCAGGAAGTATGGGTTTACAGCGTTCTCTGACTTCGTTAGGTATCATGGGTTTATGAATGGTTATGAAGTTTCTCCCGGACTTGCGCTCCAAAGTTTTTAGACCTAGGCTAATCCTATTATTAGGTCTATTATAGGACCAGGCCTAAAAATCTACCACACGGATAGATTAAGTAAGTAAGTAAGTACGTGCTTTATTGAACCGCCTGCAAACGCACTGCGGGAACATCACATATAGAGTATTAAATCACAAATCACAAAATTCACAAATGTCAAAAATATCATAAAATACAATAAAACAGACAATGTCAGACATCTATGGATATATGAGAGTAAGGTTATAGTAAAAAGAAAGATCAGCAATAAAATCAATTAAATAACATACGCGTAATAAAACCACATCGGGTTAATGCGTCAGCATGTGGGATCTCACGGTTATGTGAACGAGGACGGAGAGAGTACTTAACATTCTTTATAGGAGGCAGTAGACAATTTAGAACATGGCTGGGGTTGTGAAGCACAGATGAGAAAAGAGCAGAGTCAGCACGGCAACAGAGGTCATCGAACATTATCTGGTCGGCAGGCAAAAACTTTAGCCGTACCATTTTCCGTATTATTGCATTAATACGCGTGCGCTGACCAGCATTGGCAAAGCCGTACCATGCAGGGGAAGCATACAGGAGGCGAGCCAGCGAGGTTGCCCGAACTACATCAAAAAGGCGCATCCCCGAGAGACCATGAGCAATAAGGATGCGTATCGCATAGAGCGATTGGCTAGCCTTAATACAGATTCGGTCAATATGGGGGTCAAAACTAAGTCTATCCGAAATGGTTACCCCTAAAATAACAGACTCAGACACCCGACCAATACCTGGTATAGGGGGAGGGAGATCAAGTAACTTAGACCGCGGGCGTCTAAATACCATCTCTTTGGATTTATTGTTATTCAATTTAAGATTACAAGTAAGTGCCCAATTTGCAACATTTTGAAGTTCAGAGGAAGTGGAGCTAATAGCAGATGCAGGAATGAGAATATAACTATCATCAGCATATTTAAGCAACCTATTGCTGCGGTGCACAGGTTTCAGGCCTGAAATAGCCACCACAAAGTCAGAAGGTCCGAGACCAGAGCCCTGTATAATGCTAGCATTTATCCGACAAAAGGCCGAGACTTGGCCGTGAAATTTAGTACAATGCTGACGGTTTTGCAATAGGGATAAGATCCAATTGTACAGAAAGTCAGGTAATGGCAATAGAGCAAGTTGTTCAGATAGGTAAGAGTGCCTAACCGTGTCAAAGGCACGGGAAAAGTCTAGCGAGATAAGACGTACATAGGGTTCATCGTGTAACATCTCAAGAATTCCGTGGGTCATGAGAGCAATGATGGCAGATGTAGTGGAGCCAGAGGGCCGAAAGGCGTATTGGTCATTAAGGGTAGAATTTATTTCGGGATCAGTGAAGATTGGGTAAAAGTAACTCCTCACAACTATTTTCTCCTGCATGCGGCATAGCACCGGAGTAATAGAAATGGGCCTAAAGTCAGCCTCATTTTGAGGGCGCAGGTTTTTAGGGACTGGTGTGATGCAGCTAGAGCGCCACTGGGGCGGCGTGTAAGAGGAAGCCAGGGAGCAGTTAAAAAGATACGTAACCGGGGCAGAGAGAAGATGAGCCATGGTGGATAGGAACCAAGAAGGGATGCCATCAGGGCCAATTGAGGACCCACGGACCGATTCCAATCCTCTGAACACATAATATTCATCAATATTAACAGGTTGCTCAATATTAGCAGTTAGCTTAAGCAATGGTACAATATAATCAAGATCAGTCGAAACAACTTGATAATGTCGGTTTAACGACTCACACGTTACACCTCCAATCACCGCTGGACTAACTACAATAAGACTTACATCATCACCCCGAAGCCTCCTAACTTCAGCCCAGAGCAACCGAGAGTCACGAGAGGAGATAATGTGCTGTGACAGCATTAAAAATTAGGTGATTATTATTTACTAATTATGCTGCGCAATCATTAGCTTAAATAACCAGATAACTATATTGAAGTCATTCCGTAACGAATTAGGCCTACGGCTATCACTGAACCAGACTATTACGAACTTAAAGAACATGATTAATAAACGAAGATAATAATCATAGAAGCTGACACTTCACGTGTTACGTCATTTTACCGTTTATCACTATTCCGCAATAACGGTTGACAGAGATAACATTGGTGTTTGATCGTAATAATCGGAAGGAATATTGATGGTAGCACAAAAATTTAAAGAGTTTCGATATTATGTTAAAATCTCTAATGGTATTGGTCCAATAAATCCAAGTATTACGTTAGAAATTTGAATAGTTTAAGTAATACCGAATTTGACCAATCACTGATGGCGCTAAACGCAATTTTCCTACCTGTGACATCTATGCGTAATACGTAGTCGTTTCATCGCTTTACGAGGATTAAAGAAAAGTTAATGTCGTATAACAGAGCGAATAAAATTTTAGGGAAATTTGACAATTTTCTAATATTGTTTCTTGATTTTTTTTATCCATAAAACAGAAACAAAATGATCAAGCTATTTTCGCTTAAACAACAGAAGAAAGACGGGTCTGATCCGAACGCCAAGAATTTGGGACAGAAAAAGGCAACGGCTGCGCAACTAAGAATAACGAAAGGTATCAACGGACGGACTGGGGTTCGATTCCTACTGTTGGTCCATTTAGAAGTTCTCTAGCAATCTTCTCTGTGTTTTAAACACGAGAACGAAGTTTCAAAAATCAGTTTATTAGTTTTATAGAATTATGGGTCATTGAACGTTTTATTGTCTTAAGTATTGGCACGATTTTCAGTGCCGCTTTAAAGGCCCATATTAAAAATGGGTGATTCGAGAGAGAAGTCCCCTCGCTGTCCCTATACTTTAAAACAATATGGCTAACCCAGATTGTGAGAGAAAATAGAGCGCTCTGTTCACTACCAAATGTCTTTGTAAATATTCAGATAGGTTGTGACAGAAAAGTAAGAAAGCACAGCTGTAAAAGTTTTTAAAAATGCATTTGTGTCAGGAAGTGGAGAGATTGGATCAGTTTCTGTGATGTATATAAGAATGTTTGAGAAAAAGTTCTCACAAAATGCCTGTCGCCAGATGAACTCCTGCAGATTTGTTGGAAACAACTCGTGACTTGTGCCAAATTCACTTATAAATTGTGTTTGGCATTCATCCACATGTTCTTCATGTTTTGTTTGTGGACCTCAGCTCAGGATCCCCAAAGTTGTATTGATGCACAGCAGCAGAATGCATGAAAATGCCACTTTGAAGTTCTCCAGATGGGAATAAGTACTGTATCCATTGTGATAGGATATAAGTTCCACAAAGGATTTATTGTAATATAATGCCTTCCAGAATATCAGCAGTTGGATCAGCCTCTGGGACCATGAAATATTCTTGAGAGCTGCATCTTTCAATGCAGCCGAAGACCCAAATGTTGCAATGATCGTCTTCTGGAGCACTGACTGCTTATTTACATATTATTTTCGTTCCAGTAATCGTAATCGTAATTGTAATCTCCAAACTTCTAAAGCACCACTCAAAAGCCAAGCGTAAGGCACCAGCTTATTCATGAGCGCTGCGTTTAGTCAGAGAGGCTGTCCAAAAGAGTAATCTGAGGGAGGTCAAAGTCTGGTTTCCAGAGGATCAGAGGGGGCAGAGCAGATGTTAAGGCGGGTGTGGTTTAGGTTGAGAATTGGAAGGTAGAGGATCAGGTGAATCGGAGTAAGAGTTCTTGATAAGGAGAGGGTTTAGTTTTTAGTGGAAGGATTAGACTTTACTCACTTTAGTATTGAGTGGAAAGCCTTGGGAGTGATGGTGAGAGGAGCTGTACTTTTTTTCCATTTGTGGTTGTCAAATGCATCAATAGATCATTGTCAGTAATACATAATCTTACATCAAATGTAAGAATGTCAGTGTTTGAAAGAAACCAGGTTTCAGGCGTGCAAAGAAAGAAGTTGGAAGAGTTCTTACCACACGTGTCTAAATTTTAAAATTCTTGAAAGCTAATATTACACAAGGTAACTATTATAAACACGTTCTAAACTGCAAAATCAAAGAGAAGACTGTGCAAAAAATAGGCCTTAACCCTTTAACGACGAGCTGCCTATGGTTCCCATACATTTTAGTACACGCTCGTCGTTAAAGGATTAAACATATTGAGTGTTTTCAGCGTAGTGACAAACTAAGGTGTATTTTAACGCATTTAATTATGAAATGTGACACTTTTTAATATGTGAGTTTCATGTGAGGTTTATTGGCAGTATATTCTCAAAATGAATTGATGAGCATTTCTTTGCAAGCACTGAGTGATTTCAACTCAGATGAGCAGGATGTTGCTAACTTAAACAAGCATCTATTTACTAAGTAACATAACTTAAGTGAAAACTTGTAAAGCGCAAGTTAAAGAAAAACTAAGTAGCATCGTTCCCAACCAAGCAGGGAGGACCCGCGATCAAACAGAACAGACTTCAAGCACAAGTTTGCAGAACCAGAGGAAGGTGATAGACTGATTTGCTCACTTTTAATTTTAAAAGGAAGACAATTCCAGGATACAGGGCTGACAATAGCAACCTTCCGTGCTGGGTAATGGACAACCTAGTCCAAGGGACGACCATAAGGATACAATGTGAAGCCGATCAGAGGGACCTGCAACCAGGAATAGATAAGGCAAAGATGCACAGGGATCTAAGATAGGATGGGGCAGTACACCAGAATCACCATAGAATGTGCTTCATTACAGCATGAATTCAGTCAGGGCGTTATTCTCATTGCATATCGACTTTTAGCCTGCCATCTGAGTTCAAATATGGAGTCCATCAGATGAAATCCACTTAGACTGTGTTGTCGAGTGGTGAGTAGCCTCGAAGGCAAGGTTTTATAAAGGTTGAAATATGATCATCTAAGACAGGGGTGTCAAACCTTTTTTAATGGCGGGCCAGTGGCAATACTTTCCAGCAAGTGGCGGGCCAGGGCGTGGACTCAGATATTTTGTATTAAGGCCTCTATGGCCTTCGACACCCTGTCGAAGGCTCCTGAGCAAAATGGGGTAGGGATCTGGAAGGGGCTCGGTGAGATATTTTTGCAAAACTAAATCTTAAATGGTGCATTTTTTAGCACACCAAGTAAAATTAAGTAGGCTTTTGAAATCTTAATTTTGATCTTTATTATCAGTCACGAACATCACATAAAAGTCATTAAGCATAAGGTCAATCTATTCTAGTTGAGAGACAGGCCAGGCCTATGGTTCCTCAATAACTCAAATTTATCTTAATCTGATATTTAAAACTTAAAACAAGTCCCTGTCAAACGCATAGTAAGCTTGCAATAAAAAAGGGAATGAGATAAATTTGAATAAATGTCTGTCCAGTGTACATCAAGGAAAAAATTACTGATTAGTAATAGTTGCACTGGAAACTTGACACTGTTTTCTTTTTACGAGAGGAGGTATACGTCATGCAGAATATCTACAGCTAGCGCTACTCTGAGATTTGCAAGTAGATTTGAATCAGTCAGCCATGATCTGTATCTTGTCTTAACAAGCGTCGTCTTTGAATATCCTTGCTCGCATATAGGTATGAGCTAGCAAACAAACATAGCGTTCGAGCAGCATGTGTTCGTACATGAGGAAACGCTTCTGTGGGCAGTTGCTGACAAAACACCTGCACTTCTGTGTCTGAATGCTGAGAAGCGTTTTCTAAATGCAGCAAGCATGTCTGCCATATTTAGCAGAGTCGAAAACGATGTTTAATGCATCGGCATGATTCTCAGCTTCGCTCATGTGTTCAAAGTGCTGGGCAATGTTGCGCAAGTTACGAAACCCACAGCTGAAGTATGCTCGTATCAAATCGTAAATTATGCTTCAGCAATGGTAATATCACAGTATAAATAATTACACAATAATTATTTATACGACATGTGGTAATATCTCTACCTTGCAGCTTAACATTAAGCGTATTTCGCGGGCCAGAAAAAAATCATCGGCGGGCCAGAAATGGCCCGCGGGCCTGCTCTTTGACATCACTGATCTAAGAGATCTAAAGAAGTGCCATTTTAAGATAATACATGGCTGTTGCCGTTTTGATACCATGAAGGCATGACTCTTCAATATGAATACCTTAATCAACTGTCAGCACTCATTGTGTGCACAAATCAGTGTATTAGCTCCGCTTCAGTTCTTGTTTTTCTCGAACTCTGACGTTTCTCATTCCCCGGGACTTCTACACTGAGAGCACCTCTGAATAGTCCATACTGTGAGAGGTGCTTTGTAAATGTTCAGATACAATACAGTGCAGTATGAATGAATTCCAAATGCTGCTCTGCAAGAAGAGGAACAGTTCTTTGAGCTAACCACAAGACTTGCCCATATATATCTATTGTTTGTAACTTCATTTTCTTAGCCTCTGTCTGAGGATCGGTGGCCAGTTCCCTCCCGTACCATTGGACCTTCTCTCTGACGGTGTGCTGTCAGTGAACTCAGATTATGGCAACGTTCACTGGGGTGTTGCATAAGGAGCAGAAACTTAAAACTATTTCTACCCTGACTGGGATTTAAGCCCCAGCTTCTCTAGTTTGACAGGCCAGCATCTTAACCACTAGAGACTTGTAAAACCAAACTGGTAGTAATTGAAAAATCAAGCCACAATTCTGGTGAAATGGCCAGTCCTCTGAGTCAGCCGATTAATTGGCTACACTGGAACCTCCTTACAACATACTTCATTACAGCACAAATTCTGGTATAACTCGGTCTTGGCATTGAGCCCATAACATTGGCTTTCCACCTGTTGATTCAAGTTGGAATTTCAGACCCATGGTCAAATTGATATAGATGACGTCTAATGTGACTACGCCTTAATCCAGCACAGTTGAATGCTAAATTAAATTTGGCTTTGCTAACAAAAATATGGCAAAATCTCATAATGTTTTACTTGATGCTGGTCTCAAAGGTTTTATATAGAAATTCCAGTATAATAATTATGTGCATCTATAAAAGTGGCTCTTTATATAGAACCTTTAAGGAACATCGCAAAGGTGTTAAAACATGTTTATCTAACATGGGGTGTCAAAGCTTTTTAGTGGTGGGCCAGTGGCAATATTTTCCTGCAGGTAGCAGGCAAGGATGCCAAAGGTGCTTTCAGGATGGGGTGGGCTTTGGAGGGGGCTCGGTGAGCCTGTCCCCAGAAAATATTTTTTACAAAGTAAATCTTGGGCCCCTAAATGTTGCATTTTTAGCAAAAAAATGTTCAAATTAGGATTATAAAATCTTAATGTTGATCTTCATTATCAGTCACGAACATCACATAAAACTGAAAAACTCATCAAGTCTTGTTAAGATGTGGTGTGAACAAAAGTAATAATGAAAATCCTCTATAGCAGAGTAAGGATTTGGTATTGACTGGCCTGTTGCTAGCACAGCAATTTGATTAAAATTGCTTCATACACAGTGAAAACTGACAAATTTGAACTTATTCTCAAATTCATTCATTCATTCATACCGAACATTTGTATAGCGCCCCTTCAAGGAAACTACTCAGAGGCGCTCCCGACTCCAGCACGGCCAAAAAGAACAGTTTTAAGGTGAGAAAAGAACGTGGGAGAGAAGGTCCTAGGAATAAGGCGAAGCTCCAGAGGAAGGCCATTCCAGGTCGAGGGGCCCCCCACCGAGAAAGCACGATTCTGCATAGTGGAGGTTCGAGCAAAAGGGACAAGTAGGAGTCCCTGTTCAGACGAACGGAGGGATCGAGAGCCCCTAGCACTAAGGACAGGGCAGCAGAGCTCACGAAGATAGGCAGGAGCGAAACCTAGTAAGCAGCGCCAGACTAGGGCAGCTGTTCTGTACGCGATCCGCTGCTCAGAGGGGAGCCAGTGGAGAACGTCGAGCATGTATCCAGAGATAT
The DNA here is from genome assembly GCA_020284085.1 of Aporrectodea caliginosa. Classification (NCBI taxonomy): domain Eukaryota; kingdom Metazoa; phylum Annelida; class Clitellata; order Crassiclitellata; family Lumbricidae; genus Aporrectodea; species Aporrectodea caliginosa. The sequence goes on from JACEVL010000070.1 coordinate 2,511,014, forward strand.
GGCCATATTTTGGTATGCGGCCAATAAGACGGGCAGCAGAACGCAGGATCCGATCCAAGCACCCCAGTCGGACAGCCGGGAGGCCAGCATAAAGTGAACAACAGTAATCAAGTCTGGTTGTGACAAAGGCATGGACAAGAGTGGAAGCAGCAGTAGCAGTGGCAGTGCTACTGCTGCTTCCACTCTTGTCCAAATTGTGTATAGTCTTTAGGCTAGACTACGCAGGCCAGAAAAACGGTGGGCCAGAATTGGTCCATGAGCAGCTCTTTGACACCTCTGAATTGTAACAGTTTTAAACAGGTGTCATTCAAGATAATAACGTTGCTGTTGCTGCTCTTTCAGACATGAATGAACTAAGTCTCCCGAAAACCTGCACGGTGGATATTCCTGACCCGGATGACCTGCTTACTTTCAAACTTATCATCTGCCCAGATGAGGTAAGGAACAGATGACAACCTCCTGCCTTCTAGGAATGCTGAAGTTTTTGTTGTGCATGGATATAGGTATTTATATAGCACTTTTTTATGAACCTCAACAGTCACCAGGTTACTATACATGTCTATCCCACTGTCTTTTGCGATGTTTGGCGACTGTTTCTTCTCTGTTGCTGGACCCACTGTGTGGAAGTCTCCCTGACCATATACCAGTTCTTATTCAATTGTTGAAGTAGTTCATGGGTGTCAATGGGTAAACCCAGAAGGAACAATACTGTTCTGCTGGTAGGTTCACCCATTTCTCATTATTGCTTCCATATACTGTAACACTGACCATCAAAGCATCAATCGAAACCAGTAAAAAATGTGCCAGGCTGCAGATATGTACAAGGTTATGCTTGTGCAGCAGTGTATGCAGACCCATGAATTACGGGACACATATCAACCATTCATCATATGTTACACACAGTAGGCTAACTGTTGTACTGTGGAAATATGTTCATGTATATTAGGTTAAAGAGTGTATGTGGAATGTTTGGTGTTTCAGGGCTTCTACAAACATGTACCGGGTAGTTATTCGTGATGTTTATTCAATAGATGGCACTGTGGCAGTGTTAGTGAGCACTTACTGTTCAATGTGTTCACGAGGCCCAACAACCAATCAATCAATCATCATTTATTGTTAACCTTTCGAACAGTGCATTTACAATAAAACAGTTTTCATCGTCAGGGTAACAAGGGGCCCTGAAGGGATAAGTATCCCACTAAATTAGGGTCACCCATTACCAGATAGTAAAATCTAGAGGCAGTTGTGATTGCTATCTAGTTCAAGATATCTCGATTATCACTAACAACATATCAAACATATCTCGATTATCAAACATATGAAACCGAACCTCTAATGAACAGTCCTTAATCTTAATTTTAATTCTTTCAAGGTGAACATTGCCTGCATTGACAGAAATACTGTAAATTAAAGGAACTTAAAAAAAACAGAAATTTTCTAGTGTCGTCTCATACTGAAATCTGACATTATGAGTTAAATGTATTTTTCCGGTTCTGCGGAAAATTTCCGCAAAATTTTCCGCAAAATATTTTTCCGGAAAAGCTACATCACTACACACAGTAGGCTAACTGTTGTACTGTGGAAATATGTTCATGTATATTAGGTTAAAGAGTGTATGTGGAATGTTTGGTGTTTCAGGGCTTCTACAAACAGGGGCAGTTTGTCTTCAGTTTCAAAGTCGGTCAGGCATATCCGCACGAACCTCCTAAGGTGAAGTGCGAAACCATGGTCTATCACCCCAACATCGACTTAGAAGGAAACATTTGTCTCAATATCCTTCGGTGAGTCTTTATGTCAGTATGTATCTCTCAGGCAGTGTCTCTCTACCTGTGTCTGTCTGTGCTCTAATGTTTCATACATGTGCAATATTAGCCTAGTGGTTATTGTGCTGGATGGTTAACTGAGAGATCAGAGGTTCAAATCCGCCACCAGAGCAGAAGTTGTTGCAAGATTTTAACTCTGCTTGTAACCCTTAGCAAACATAGATATGATGAGTACACTGACTGTATACTGTCCGTGGGGAGATCAGGTGGCAAGGGAGAGGGTAGGCCACCCTCCCTTCATATGCTGAGGTTAAGAAAAATGCAGTTGCTAGCACTTCACACCCATGGCTGCCTCAGGACTAGCTTAGGGGTATGCTCTTCTTCTGTGGTTTATCATATGACTGGCTACTCTTTCTTTATCCTCTGGTTCCTCTTAAGTCCATGGATATAATTTTCCAGGGGTTCAAAAAGTCATTTCATTTGTAATGTAACGGAACATTTGCGTAGGGGTTCAAAAAGTCATTTCATTTGTAATGTAACGGAACATTTGCGTAGTGCCTCTCACTTTGCCAGAAATCCTCATGGAGTATATATTGGATCCATATTCCCCTACTAGACCCTTATAGGGCCCTTATGGATCCCATTAAATGTTAATGGAGAGGCCGGGTAACAGGCTTTGTGTCTGAATTGTCTGTTTGCTTACAAGTCTGTTTATCTAAGTGTCTGCTTTTATATGCACTGTCGTATGTTTTGCCATATGCTGTATTGTATTTTCTATGTAATTTGTTTATCGTTGGATCTAGTGTGGCACTGTAGCCAAATGGTTAGTACAGGGTCAAGCCCTCATTTGAGGTGGTCACTGTGTAGAGACCTTGAGCAAGTCCTTCACTCATAATTGCTCAGCACCATCCATGTTCTGTTGTATGGTTGTGTGTGCACCTCTGAGCTTTGAAGGGCAATGTCAAATACAGTTGTATTGTACTGTATTATTGTATTGTATTGTATGGATGTGATGAACTCCACAGAAGTAGTTGCTATGTAGTGTACCAGTTTGCTATTTAGCATAGAGGAGTTGCTGTGAATTAATCCAAAACTTTGATCGAGTTGATGTTGTTGTAGAGAGGATTGGAAACCAGTGCTGACTATCAATTCCATCATCTATGGATTGCAATATCTATTTCTGGTAGGCACTTCCTTTCACTTCGTCAGATCTAATGTTCTTTGTCTGCTGATTATGTGACTGATGTTTTTTTCTTTTGCAGAGATAAATTGTTGTGGCTTTTATGGATTTGCAACAAAAGATATCATGTGGTCCTTTGTTCTAAAACAACCTTTGTTTGTGTATTATAAAACTTATTTTCACTATTGTTGTTATTCGGAGAATTCAGACAATGCATTTGATTGAACAGAATTCATTCATTCGTATATAAGCCCCTTCAAGGTAACTACAGCGCTGATAATGTTCTGTGTTCTAATGTATAACAGTGATAACATTATGATATTTATAATTATTGTGGGACACGTTAGCCGAGTGGTTTAATAGAGTGCTCACCTTGTAACGCAGTTAGAGTGCAACACAGAGTTCGAAACTTCCCTGAGACGATTCCTGTGTAGGGACCTTGAGCAAGTCCTTCACTCACAATTGCTCAAGCGCCATCAACTGATGCTTGGTCATTATATAATGGCATTTAGTGCCACTGAATGGTGCTTAATAAATAGTAAGTAATAAATAGCCGTTGTAGCATGAGACGTTTTTGATGTTTCCAGGAGCCGAATCCCGAAGACCCACTGAACAAAGAAGCGGCCGAAATCTTACAGACAAATCGACGACTGTTCGAACAGAACGTGTCGAAGGCTCTACGAGGCGGCTACATAGGGTCAACATACTTTGAACGGTGTCTGAAATGACCCCACTCTCGTCACCATCCATAGAATCGTCCGATGGTGTGAAGGAAGGAAGGGGCTGTGGTGGATCGCTGTTTGACTAGGAAAGGGGCCTGACGTTGGATGTTTAATAGTCTTCACCTCTTTGGCGTATATGCAACTTTGATGCAGATCTAAGCTCGGTACACATGCAGTTAACTGTCTTTAGGGTTTTCGAAAATGGATTGCCCCTGGTCGTTTGGTTTTGATCCGCTGTCGGCAGTGCGTTCTTTTGACACCGTAGAACGATTCTGAACCTAGATAACGTTATGTAATGGAGTGTTGCTTTTGCTATGGGACACTTCAAAGTACACTTCTTGTGGATTCTGTTGAATGTTACATCATTTGTTGCATCTTGACTTGTGTTTATTCTTTATGCAAAACCTGTACCACTCGTCATGGCTATTCAGATAGATAAATAAATATATATATATTTATCATAAATACCTAAACAGAACGTGTATAATAATTATTTCCAGTTACATATTAATACCGGTGCACCTCATGAATTTCTGACTTTGATATAAATAAATAAATATATATTCATTGCAATATAAGATTTTTGTGGAAATTAAATACATACAGCCAAATGTATTCCAATATGTTATAGGCGTGTAAAAAGCCTAGTAAGTTCAATAGTGAACCACCAATTTTTGCAATTCTTATGAAAATACCTGATCACAAGTCTGCAAGTTTCCTGTGTTTTTGCAATCAGTTTCAATTCTACACAATTTGCAGTCTAAATACACAGATATTCAAACAGATGTGATTTTTTCTAGTGACCATCTTTACTGAATTTCCCAACCGCCTATCCCATGTTGAATCAGGTAAACTGACCATCTGCTCTATATAGCTAGTCAGAACTGCATTATACACTTTCTGTTGCAGGTCCAAGCATTTTAAACACTGATACTTGCTGGTCTTTTGCCTATTTGATCAATGATGTCTTTTCCTATTGAGCAATGATGGCACGAGAGGCAGTGATGTGGACCTTGCCTTAAAACTTTCCATTTTTAGCTGGAGGTGTTTAGGAGGCTTTCTCATTTTCTTATAAAACGGCCAATGTTTCAAAAATGCACTAAATGGTCTTTGAGTTTGAATCATTAGCTGTGGGTTCATTTGTGCATTTGGTATGCCATGAATTCTGGAACTTGTTGAATAAAATTTTGCTTTTGAATTCAAATCTCTTTGATTTCTTTTAAAATCCTGTCCCTTGTTCTCTGCCTTGCTGTCTAAATTTTCTATATTTGGAATTGTACCACTGGAACTGCACCAGGCTTTAGCGCTGCACTGCTAAATTTTTCATTGGTAATGGTAATGATAATTGTGAATTTATATAGCGCAACTTCAAGAGCGACTGGATTAGCTTAAGTTGTCTGTATATATGTTTACTGTTAAATGGTTGTTCTGTTTGAGCTAGAAACTTTGGAATATGTGTAGTTGTTGATAACCTGCTTTTAGGAAAATTGTGTCTCGCTCAAATACTGTCATGCTGTGCTGTCTGAATTTGATGGCATAAGTGAAAGTTTTCTGATACATCTGCCAGTTTAGCAGTACTGTGGTTTGAAGTGTGAAGTTTGCATTATCTGTCAGACTGGTGTGATTGGTCTGTTTTCGGTCTGAAACCTTTCAATATTTAGGTGATATTGTGCATTTGTTGGCAACTCATCTTCTGACCTTTCTGAACTCACTTTAACGTTGTCGTTCGACTTTTTAAAGTGAACCAGCCACTACTGACTCTGGTTGTTAGGATGACTGGCTCTAAAGAATTAGATTTCCTTGGAAATTCAACACCTGTAAGATCTTCTGATTACTAGCCATGTCTTGTGTCTCGTTCATAGTATGGGATGAAATCTGAGCCATTTGTGTTGGCTTTAGGTATGGATGTTGATGGTCTAACATAGTGGAAGAATCCATGGGATCTCAGTTCTGAATTGGAATCCATTCCTTTTCGGCTGTGTGTGTTTGTGTGTGTGAGCCCATCAGTGGTGACATTTCTAGTTGTGTGTGAGCATTGTTTACTTGTGAACGTCTCATTCATAATAAACTTTAACACTGCCTGAGCTAGCTGGTATAGGCGGCATTTCTGTGATGTTCTAACACTAACTTAAGTGTCTGGCTACGTACATACATCAGGCAACACTCAGTCAGAGCAAATTGAATAATGGCAAGTTGCTATGGTTTGTTAGATAGTTTTGCAACCTACTGGTAAGTCTACATTACAACCTACAAATATTATTGTAATATAATTTATATGACAGTACCAGATGGCATTTGACAGAATCCTTACTTGTGTGGCTGGCAGATAGATCTAAATATGGGATTTAGATCGTCTGCAGTTAATGTTGGTCAGTATCAAGAGAATTTAATGGTATCTAGCTGTGCAGGGGAAATTTGTTCTGAATATGACTGGTTTAAAAAGGCTATTCCTAATCTAATAATTTCTGTAGGTTGGCCAAGTAATTCAGGAACTTAATTTCAACTTGTCAGCCAATTATAGTGCAGCAAGTTGAAACTAAAGACACTCTTTCGAGATTGTAAATCAGAAACCTTGCAGAGATGTAGCTAATCACTAGTGATGGTTAAAAGCAACAATCCATTTACATGTACTGTCAATTTTGGTTCAGAATTACCTGTGTGCCAAAAAATAACGTTTTTATGATGGTTGTCACTGGCCATATGATTTGTTTCTGAGATGAAAAGTTTATTTGTTGCCAGTTAAACCTAAAATCTGCAGTTTTCCTTGTAATATTTTCAGAAGATTCTTTTTAACTGGTTCGTTTTAAAGTTAGTTTTGTTTGCATTCACGAGTGAACCACAGTTTTTGTAATTCTTCTGAAAATACCTGGTCACATAAGTCGAATGTGTTTTTTGCAATCAAGTTCCATTCTCTTTTGCAATCATTTTCCATTTGCAATAATTTTTCATTTCCATTTGCAATCATTTTCCATTTGCTGTCGTTTTCCATTTCCATCTGCTATTGACAATCTCACACGGCTCTATCAGTGGAAAAACTTGAATGTATTTACCAATCCACAAGTTTATTTTCAGGTCTGAAAGTAATATTGTGCCCTTTGACTCATGTACTGTTCGTCACATAAACATGTCCATTCACATAAAGAAGATCATTAACATGACTGTATAAGTGCTGCATAAAATTAACGTTAATTTGTGTTTTTAAAAATTAACATTTAATAGCGCACTGCAAAACATTATGTAAATGGTGCAAAATATTAATGCATTTAATCATGTTGCAGAACAACATTACAGATGTACCAGTGGTGATCTAACAATCTAGGTTATCAAAATCAAAACTGCAAAATCGAAACTAAATGAAAACTGTGCAAAATCAAAACTGTGCAAGACCAGTCAAAACTGAGGTAAATCACTCTTATTTATGGTTGATTCACATGTGAAATAATAATGAACACCTATTGCAAGACAACAGCATGTCTGTTCACACATTGTAAAGCAAACACTCGTTCAACCGAACAATGGAAGATTTTATTCACGTTTTTCGTATGGCTCTTGTCACTGGAGAAACACGAAGATAGTTTAGTCAAGTCCTTCCAATTCCAAGTCCACACCATGGGAATTTTGTGGCTCTCCAGACCCAATCACTTTCTCAAAAACTCTCTGCTCCCTCTCGATCTCTTTCATATCGACCTCTTCTAGGTCAGGAACATCAGAAAGGTCAATTTCACCAGTACGTGAAGAGAGAGATTTGGAGACTTCATCCAGCTCGCTCAGCAACATCTGAGATCGCAAGTTTTCGCTGAATTCTACAGAGTGAGAAGCAGCCTGTTTTTCTTGGACAGAAGCGCTCTGTTCAGTTTCCTCATAATCAGAATGGTCAGAGTCATCTTTGGTGATGTCAGTATCTGGCTGAAATGTATAAAAAAAAGTTTAATATAGTAACAAATCTGTTTTTGAGTAAATCTTACTTGATCATTTTAAAATTAAAAACTAAGACAATTGATCACAATATCTATGAAGTAAACCGATTGTCCATATTGCAATCTTGATTCTCAACTAGTTTCAACTGGAGGTTTCCAATCCGTCCAAATGCAAATTTCATAATTAAGTATATGCTTTATTGAACCAATTGCATATCTGCATTCTGCTGTACATACTTATAACCAACTGTAAAGGATGCACTTCAGTCTAGCAGTTGAACCTTATTTAGGCTAATCATTTTACATGATTGATTGACTGATTGATTGACTGAATGGAATTTACCTCAATATGTTTGATTTCAGATTCTGCTGTCCAAGCAGTAGACTGCTTCTGCTTGCCATCTCTTTGCTGTACAGCTGAAGTTTCGGCTGTTAGTGTTAGCTCCTCCAAGAGTCCAGCAGTACGTGGCCCGTCTTCCTTTCTTCCAGTGTCTGGTGTCAGTTGTGTTTTTGGCTGAAGAAGGCAGTTTTCCGCCTCCACTACTTCTTCAGTGACATCCTCTCTGACATCATCTTTGACAAACATTGACGGCCCAGGACTAGGCTTTATTTTGTCACTACATCTCGTCAAGCACTTCTCTTCATTTTCCTTGTTGCTGCCTTGAATTTCCAGACCTTCTTCTAAACCAAGTTCTTCCACGCTCTCTTCATTTGAAGCATTGTTTTTCTTTTCAGCATCACTTCTCACCTTATTCTTATCTTCTGCATCTCCTACTTTCTCACCTATTTCTTTTATCTTTTGATCCTCCTTGCCTTCCTCCGTATCGCTATCCCTCTCGACTTCCTCATCCATGCCCTGTTCCTCATCCTTCTCCTCATCCCATTTCTCCTTTTCATCTTCTTCATCGTCAATTTCCTTGTCTTCATCTTCACTTTCCTCATCTTTGCCTTCTTCCTGCTGTTCTAATTCCTGTTTCTCCACTGTACCTTCTTTTCCAGCCTTTTCCACACCATTCTCATCTCCGAAGGCTTCTTTCTCTTTTCCTTCTCTTTCCAACTTTTCCTTTTCCTCTCGCTTTGCCTGTGCACGATTTCTGATTGCCAGAAGAGCTGAAGAAAAAACCACATAAAAATATTTATGAAACACTGGGCTTCAAGCTATACATGTAGCTTTTCATTCCCAAGTAAATGTTCCTTCAAAAATGATTATGAATATGAAGAATCTTCTGTGTATGCCAAAAACAGATAATCAACAGATATTTCAACACTTAAGCTATTCAGTTTATTAATAAAAAAGTACATTAAATATTTTAGGCAACATAATAATAATAACAATGACAACAATCAAAATGATAATAACTAATAATTTTTTCTTTACAGATTAATTTGACATAGCCCTTAGGTGCTACGATAAAAAATACTGATAACAATAATATTACTGTTAATAATTATAATAATAATAACAATATTACTAATGATAATATAATTATATTATTAAGTGAGTATAGGTAGTGACCATTGACGCTGTCCATGATGCGTTGTCTGTCTCGATTCACCCAGTTTTCCCTTTCTTGTTTTTCTGCTTCTAGTCCACCAATAGCCCTTCAAGATCACAAGATAACTGTCAGCTTAAAGTAAATTATTAAGCATAGCGCCTTTTCAAGAAAACTCCCCAGAGGAGCTTCCAACTCAACAACACCAGACCATGATCAAATAGAATGGTCTTGATCAAATAGAATGGTTTTGATCACATAGAATGGTCTTGATCAAACAGAATGGCCCTTGTAAGTGGTATCATCAAACTAGTGATATGGTAATAGATCAGTTTGCACACCATGTTGCATACATAAAAAGCATGAGTCCACTCAAAAGACCTTAGCCATATTTCATCATTAACAGAGTTCAAAAAGCACTATATAAATTTGAAGGAGTTGAAAAGGCACTACAAAAATCTAATGAATTAACATTAATTATTAGAATATTTCTGACTTACCATGCTTCAGCACATGCCCTTTCCTTGTCAAATACTGGTCGATCGTCCAAATGTGTAAGTCCTTTCTAAACAATAATGACAGAACAATGTATGTAGCACTAGCTAAAGATAATTCACAAGGGTCTTCATTTATGACCCGATCTCTCCTTTTGGCATAGTGGTAGCTACAAATGCATTCTATCACCCAGCACTTTTTCAAAGGTGTTTCAGAAATAGTCAGTTACGTTAGAACATGCTTTCTATTAACAAACATATGTAACAATCACATTCATTATGATTATTATTATTATTATTATTAACAAAAAACTTTTATCCATTCATCAAATTCCAGCAACTCCCAGTGATGCTACTTACCAATGCAACAATCATGGTTTTTCGATAGTTAGGTATATTTCTGATGACTGGATTTCCCATAAGGTACAGAACTTTCTGAAAGAAAATAAACAGAAAAGAAATCCAATACAAATGACTGCTTCTATCATATTAACAAGGCAATAACAAAAAAATTAACCAAATTATTCGAAAATATTAACAAAACAATATTAAAATATTAACAAGACAATACACTTCCAACTGTGTTCCTTGGGTCCATACAACAACCTAATGACTCAGCTGTGAACAGGTAGAATTCATATTAGGTAAAAGGGAAGAAGAGGTAAGGTAAGAGACACCAAACGTGAAGGGGTTAAGGTAACACCTTTGTTTATGTATATAATTTCGTTTATTGTGGCAAGGGGCACTGGGATTTGAACCCAATACAAGCTGGTGAATGGCAAACAATCAGCCTCCTCACCACTCTGGATTATAATTTAGATGGTAACTCTGTGGTAAATCTGTGCTGAAGTCTTGGGTTCAAATCTGAATTGTACAAACCAGGGACTTCATTTGCTTGAAGACTTCCAGTATCTGTGGGTCATTCAGTTTGTTGTGAGACAAGTCAAGGATTCCGAGATAATCGCAATGCGCCAGCTCTTCAATGTCCTCCATAGCCTCAAGAAGATTGTGAGTAATTTGAAGCGTGTGTAAGACTGGAAGACACGCTGCAAAAAACAAAATCAATAAGCTAACTGAAACTAAACACAAAAAATCAACAGGTCAGTGAATTGACAGTAATAATAATATAACCATTATCATACTCATCATTATTATCATAATCATCATAACCGTTATCATCATCACCATCATTATAAATGGAATATATAGTTGCTCAGAAGCGATCGCCAATTATGATAAAGACGATTCCAAAAGTTTCCAGATAACATAAGATATTTCACATAATCCAATCTAATGCCTTCTATAGCTAATCTAATCTACTAATGTCTTCCATAGCTAATCCAATCTAATGCCTTCTATAGCTAATCTAATCTACTAATGTCTTCCATAGCTAATTCAATCTAATGCCTTCTATAGCTAATCTAATCTACTCATGTCTTCCATAGCTAATCCAATCTAATGCCTTCTATAGCTCATCTAATCTAATGCCTTCTGCAGTTAATCTAATCGAGTGACTTCTACAGCTAATCTAATCTAATGACATCTATAGTGATGGTAACATAATGCACAGGGCATCAATTGATGGTCACTTGAAGCAAAATCATAGTCCAAAGGTAAGTAAGCCCCACACATTCAAACACAGAAACTTTATAAAAACTGCTAATAAACTAACCAATATTCTCAATTCTTGAAATTCGATTGTGGCTGACGTTGAGCGTGTCGAGAATCGGACACTGTTCGAGGTTTTCAATCGTTTGAATGAGGTTCTGCTGAAGGCAGAGACATCGCAACTCCTTCTGCGCATCAAGGCCACTGATCTCGAGCAGTCCGTTCGACTCCAAATACAGGCACCGCAGTCCAGTATATTCCTCCAAGTTCTCAACCTTAGCAAAGCCTACGTCACATGGAAAACCACACTTGATAACATTGGCTCCCTTCATCTTCGCATAAGACTAGATATCTTACTGTACGATACTCTCTATAGGAAATATATAAGTAAAGTAAGTAAGCAAGTATATTCTTTAATATAACCAGTTGCCAAACTGCATGCTGGTAAACAAGCATCAGCAATTTAAATACATAGACATCAAAATCTATATAGGACCAGTTAGATGATACGACTAGATTAATTAACATGCAAACAACATTCTGACTATAAATGTTTTCCTCATTTGGTTGTCTGCTTTTGGCAGCACCTAATCATGGCTGCAAACGCACATAATTGTTCCTTCTAATGTAACGTAAATGTCAATCTCCAGTATTTCTCATCACCACATAAAAGCTGCTACATCAGGGAGACTAGCTTATTCACTGGTGCATTTATTCCACAATTGGGTCACCATCCAAGTACAAATCAACCACAAATTGTTTAACGTCACTGCACCCCCACGGCATCCTATTGGCTCTAACCAATCAGCAGGTGTACAACATGGTAGCCAATTGGTGAGAGCGCTCACCTTGCATTGTGAAGACTATGGTTTCGAGCCTTGTCTGAGATAGTTGCTGCATAGGGACCTTGAGCAAGTCCTTCACTCACAGTTGCTCAGCACACATCGATTGATGCTTGGTCATATTAGATAGTAAAGCTGCCAGAGGCATAGATCCCAAAATATCAGTACAGCTATGTAAATTGGCCACATTATAACACACACTCATCATAATGTGATTCCTGTTATGGCTTCCACAGAGCATAATAAAATGAGTTTCCTGTGTAACCAAGACTGACTTTAACTTGAAATCGTCCAACCTTTGAAATGCAGGTAAAGAACATCGTTCAGGTACGGCGTAATGTAGAGCTTCTTTTCCTTGCAGTGCTTTCGAATAACTTCCTTTGTCATCCTGTAGCAATTAAGAAACTCGCAGTATGAAATATAAGTCCAAGTGAGAGAACAAACACTCGCAATGACAAATCATAATCTCAAAATTTTCACAGCACCACAAAAAGCCATTTCTGGGGGACCAGCCTACTCAACAGTCATATGCACCTCTGAGAAGGCTTCTTGAAGAGGCACTATATAAATTTTCGGACTGAATGAATAAATGAATGAAGGAAGGAATTAATGCTGACCGGTTTATTACAGAATCGTCTATTTCTTCTGATAGACGTGGATCTTAACCTAAGATACATATGGTTTAAATGAGATATATCATTAACTAAAATCTTGGTAGAAAACTTCATTGCATCGTAGTGATGTCAATTTACAAAGCATCCGCTGCAAAACAAACTATTTGATGTGCTTTTGACATGAGAATAGGAAGTGGGCTTTTAGGGAACAAGTTGCAACGACAGACTGCAGACTAACCTTGGATATCTCTTAAGTTCTTCCTCAGTCAATGGTTTTCTCAGTTTGACTTCTCTCTTCTGCTTCTTCACTTCATTTTCTGTATTATGCCCAACTGACTCCAGTATTGTCTCTGTTCCAAGTAACTCCACGTTTGAACCAGATTCAATCATATCTTGGTTTGTCTCAGAACTGGTCAGATCTGGCTCACCCGAAGTATGCCTAGTTTCACTAACTTCCGTTGCTCCCCCAGTGATGTCTTCGATAATGAGGTTGCTGGTCGACTTGGTGGTAACACCTGATTCAGATAATTTGGAAACATTTGCCGTTTCTGAAGACTGAGAATAGCTATCATCTTTTGAAGTCTGGTCACTTCTTTTGGTTTCTTCTGTGGATGAGGAATCAGATTTTTCCGTCACTTCCAGCTCTTCAATCAACATCTTTCGCTGGATGTTTCGTTGAGTGCTACCAAAGATGCTGAATGCATTGCATTCCTGAACATCTAGTTCTGCACTGCCTTCCATAGAATGATCCTTTGTGAAGAACGATTCAGAATCATTCTGTTGTTGGTCTCCATGACAACCTCTAATGTTCAGGTCAACATCAGCCAAGTCAAGTAACTCAGTTTTCTTACTTTCTGGTTTCTTGGCTAAACTCTGAGGTTTTGCCACTGCAGTAGGTTCTACGCTTGGCTCTATCTCTTCGATAAGAGGCATATCTGAAGAGTTAAAGTGGAGTTTCCATTATTATTTTGTTTCCATTATATTAATTTCCATTAGTTTGGCATTCAAATAGGGTATTAGTAAGAATTGTCCTGTCAATTAACCAAGTTTCTGGACATGTTCATAGGGACAGGGCTTTCATTTAACCCTTTAGCGACGAGCCGCTTAGGGTTTCCCATACATTTTAGTACACGCTCGTCGTTAAAGCGTTAAGAAGGAACAATTGACTGACATACTGCACGTTAATTTAGCCACGTAAGTCTCAAGATTAGATAAGATTCGGCTAAGTTAATCCACTGCTACAAAAACATTATTTCAAGATATTTGATGTTCTTCATGTAATCTGAGATAAAATTATTAGATAAAAATCTTAGATAAAATTATTATAAAAACTACATTTCTTTAACACAGGAAAGGCTGACACAAGAGAACTAGGACATATGCAGATAATTATGTGGTCAATAATTATTTATAGCATGTCACCACTATGTCACGTACACATACACCCTGTGAATTGTTTTATCAAAACTATTATGTCAAGCCACTGATGTAACATTTATGCACAGTGATCCAGAGCGCGATATAAGTGCTGTGCAAGAATTCTGAATACCGCTTAAACCATAGCCCTTTAACGCTATATAAATGCAGCAATCCTCGATTATAATCCGTTAAAAGAACGATCGTAACCAGCTGTTACACTGCTACGAAAAAGCAGCAGAATTTGGGCAAGCTTATAGTATCGGGGGCTGAAGGATATAGTACGCAAGTTTACTGGCGTCGTGAGTGTCGGTTAGGGTGAGGTTAGGCGTCGTGAGAGTCGGTTAGGGTTAGGGTAAGGGTCGTGAGTAGAAAACCTGGTATCGTCCGGCGTCCGCGCAGCTTTCCCAAAGATACTCTATAATCCCTCAGCCCACGGTACTATAAGCTTGCCTGAATATGTTCCAATATTTTAAACAAACGAAAATGTGAAATTACTAGACTATTAAAGTAAAGTAGAGTCAGCGCTTACTGTTGAGAAATTAAATCTGATCGTAAACGTTTGAAAATAAACGCACTACAGAAATCACGTTGAAATATGCGGCCTTGTTCCTATGACAACCAAGAGGAAAATCTATTCGTGTAGATTCAATACCCTATGACGCATAGGAAAAAATGATATGGTAAGTAAGTACGTTCTGACGCATGCATGAGCAATGGATATGAAAGTGAGCAATTTGACTATGAAGGAACTAAAGAATACTGACAGTATGGTACGAAATGTGAAGATTTGATTAGCAGAAAAGCTTAACACTAATCTTTGGCTTCAATAAAAGAGATTTGATTGATTGATTGATTTGACTCAAGTGCAATTCATTCAGAGGACTTGCATAGCTCCCTTCCAAGTTAACCTACTCAGAGGCGCTTCGACGATAAAGAAAAGTTTTTAGATGCTTGTAAATGGTGTATGCAGAGTCCCTAGCGATATATGAACACGCATAACTGAAGGAAGGTTATTCCACGTGGTCGCGCAACTAGCCTACTGAAAAGGCACGACACTGCGCCTTTGAATTGAAATGCTTGCAAAGGGGACAACAAGTTAACCTCGAGACATGGTTACATTAATTTTGGAAAACCACCAATAAGACTAGCAGCTGCAAGAAGCACGCGCTCAAGCTGCACAATGCGTTCCAAGGGGAGGCCAACATAGATAGCTTTGCAATTACTGTAGTGAATCCTATTAGCCTACAACAAGTTCTGACAAACTGACAACTTTTATTTCCAGAAGCACAATGCATATAACAATTAACAACAATTAGGCCTATAACTTTACTATTACATATCAGTGCATTGGCTAGGGAACAGAGGAGACTCAAAAGGGGCACAAGCGGTCACCTTTTTTAACAATAATCATTTATGGCTGGTTAGTCAGTTGAAAGAAAGAAAGGTTCAACTCAATAATGTTTTTAACTAAATAATAACATTGCAATTTATTAAGAAGATCAATATGTAAGAAGGAAAGGTTCAACTCAGTTCAGCTCATGATTATAGCTTGAAGTGTTCTGTTTTCAGTTTGGTCTTCGATTTTGTCTGCGCTTTTAGCGAAATTTTATAGCCTCAGATAATTTTGTTTACCGACTTTACGCGTAAATTAAGTACTCTAATTAAATAAATATATAATATATTTGACGTACATGTAAAAATCCCATAAGCCTTCGCCAAACAGATTCGCATGCACTAAGATTTCTAGGTTCTCATATTTTCTAGTCTTTGGGTAAGTGTGTGTATTCCAGACATGGAAAATTTATCATTTTATGAAGATATTTGCGAAAAAGGAACGTAAACCGCATTATTATGTAATGTAAGTACGCTGTGTAATTATTCTTTTATTGTTTAGTATGCCATGGTTTAGTATTGCATATATATACTAATATAGCCGATGCGAAACTCCTTTTCTCCATATTACACAACCCCAAGCATGTACTTCTGTACTCTGTAAAAAGCCGACCAAGACCTTTTTAGAAATATCTTAAATAATCCCGGACATATCCTTCATTACCTACTACCCCATGTCCTATATACTGGTCACGATTTGCGCCCACGCTCACATAACCGTGTTCTTTCTAGATTTGATTCCCTCACCAGGCGTGGTTTCCTGGCTAGGATGTTGTACAGCTAAGCCATATAGTGTTTTTTAGTTTACTATTTATTAACTTTTTCGCTACTATTTGATAACTTTGTATGTACAGCGCCGTGCGTTTGCCAGCGTTTAATAAAGAACACACTTACTTACTTACTTACTTCACCAACTAAACAACGACGCGACAAAGGAACATCTGACCTACTTACCTTAGGTATCGTGAGAGTAGCATCAATGCTCATGCTTGGAGTGATTATTGCAAACGATCTCAGCGCTTCTTCCCATGTCAACAGGATTCTAAGTGGATGCTCTGGTTCGCTTCACGCTCTCAGAGTCCTCAGGGCACATGGTCTCTCTCCGACTGTGCTCCATGAAGTTGCACGTGCAACTACCATCTCTCGCCTTCTCTATGCCTCCCCTGCTTGGTGGGGATTCACCACCGCAAACGACCGACAAAAACTCCAACGTTTCCTGCTAAGGGCCAAACGACTAGTCCCCGGAGTCGCTAACAGAAGCGTTAGCGACTGACTTGGAGAGTTAGCGACTGACTTAGCGACTGACTTGACCAAGTCACTTGCTTTATCGACTGACTAAGTCGCTTAGGCTTATCGACTGACTTAACGACTTGATATCGACTTCTCGGGTACCTCTATTAGCTACCTAACAATAAAATGCATTTTACGGCGTACTGTAAAGTCACGTTTCGCTGCACGTCATGGTTTGTGGCCAAATAAAGCAGTGGTACATCTAAACTAATAGCAAATAATTATTGGCCTATACACCAACCAAGTCAAAATTATCAAACCATAATCGCGTTACATTTAAATCAGATAAGAAACTAAAGCATGCAGCATCCAAGTCTGCCTATATTAGTACGCAGGCCTATTGTAGGTACATGACTGTATGTCTTACTCAGACTTACCAGTAGTTCGCCAAAATGGACCCAAACACCGGATTTCTCTCGAAGGGCAAATGGATGCCTATTTTCCCTAATTTCACAAACGTATTATCAATTTTTCCGGATTCATCTTTAGTTGTACCGTGTTTAAAGACACTGAAACCAGCGTATTTTCAACTAAAGAAGTGTGCCACGTGAGATAACGTAACAGAAAAATCTGACTGTTGACAGCATCGACGTATATTAGGCTTCGATGGTTGATAGTAAGTCTAAATATGGACTCCTTGGAAGTTAGTGTATATCTAGTAAAGTAAGTAAGTAGTACTAGGTAGGCAGTAAGGTAGTAAATAAATAACTGCTGATATATTAAGTGGACAAAGTCGATAGCAGTCGATAGCTTAGCGACTGACTTCGACTTGTGGGCTTAGCGGCGGCGGCGGTGACTTGGTCCAGTCGATAGCCTTAGCGACTGACTTCGACTTGAGGGCTTAGCGACTGGCGGCGGCGGCGGATGGCGGCGGTTCCGGGGACTACAAACGACTGGGCTACCTCCCTCCTGAACACCAGGATTTAGACCGAATGATGGAAGATGCAGACGTCAGACTCCTCCAAGCGGTCAACCGGAACTCAGAACATGTGCTTAGAGGCCTCTTTCCTCCGACCGTACATAGGCCAAATGCTCTGCGCCCTAGGCCTCATGAATATGAACTGCCCAAAAAAGATGACCACAATTTCATCTCTAGGGTTCTATTTCGGACCATTCGGGATGTTAAGATTTAACTCTCAATCTGACAAAAGGCATAAACTTATAGTTTTTAATTTCATTACCTTCATTATCCCATGTAAACAAGTTGCCGTATGTCAACTTAGTATTTTAATAAACAAAATCTTCTAACTCCTACCTCCACTCCGACCCTTCCCCCCTCTCCTCTCACCTAGAGCACACAACCATTCTCTCTCACCCAAAGACAACTCTCAATTTATTCCTATATTAAAATATTTACTAGTTTATTCTAAAATGCTCTAACTTTTTTATGGGTGCGGGCCGAATCCCCGAAAGGAATTTTGGCCGGATCCCCGAAATTGATTTTGTAAGATCGACCCGAATGAACATCATTAGCAAATACATATTTTAATAGGCAGTATATCGTATACATCAAGGCCTCGCTAGGTCTTTGTCATGTTTACAATTTAACGCTGAATAGCTTGGGCGGTTTCGGGGATTCGGGCTGACCCCTTTTTTTATCCATTATCAATCATGACTGTTAGCATTTCTGCGTTTTTTGTCAGATTGTTTCTCTCAATAAAACGAATATTGTATAAATATGAACGCATGACAACACCGATACAGTTTAAATCATTGCATTGGCTGCCGATCATACAAAGCTAACAACTTTCAAGACTGGGCTAAGTGTATTGTACACAAGACTCTAATTTCAGTCGACGTTTTTTATCGCCAGTCTTTACCCACCCCAACTACCTTTCTGTACTCAACCAGGTCTTCTGATTTTCTCAGCCTGACTGTTCCATAGACAGAGATGGTACACCTTTTGTGTTCATGGCTCTGGAACTCTCTTCCAGAAAAATTTCACTCTGCTTTTTCTGTTCTTGGCTTTAGATTTAAACTAAAAACTTGTTGGCAATTGTTACTATCCGTTGGAGGTCGACCGATCGTCATGTAAAAAATATGACCACCTCTGACTTCAATAGAATAGACCAGCGGTTTTCAAACTTTATTTTCATTGTACCCCAGGTAAAAAAAATGAATTTTGGCGTACCCCCAACAAGGTCAGATCAAAAACAACATGCTAGCGTAAAGTCCCCTTGCAATTAACAACTCCTTTTAATCATTGGTGCAAACCGGGTTTTAAAGTAATATAATTTTAACTTAAGAATGTAGTCATATGAACAAAAGGTGAAAATAAAATCACTGTTAGAAAGTGTCAATGTGAGCAGTAGGCTTCTTTTGATAAGCACAGATTTACAATATCTGGTTCAATATTGTGTCCATTTCAAACGCAAATCTGGTTCGAGTTCAAGCTTTGTTCTGTATTTGTTTTTGATCGCAAGCATAGCTGAAAAACCTGTTTTACACAGATATGACGTGCTAAAAGGAATCAAATATTTTAAAGCTCGGTCAGAAATTAATCCATATTCAGCTCTTCGTTTCAGCTAAAAAAATCACATGTCTTTCTTGAATTCGTTCTTCAATCCACCATAACATAATAGTTAAAAAACTGGTATCTTTCCTGGACTGAAAAATTAGCCGGCAACACTACATCCGATGACATAAACTCATAGAAATGTAGAGAAAAATAAGCGAACGGTGGACGTAGAATAGCCAATGAAAGAAAGATGGCCTTGAAAACCATAAACTTATAGAATATTTAATTTTTTTAAAAATTTTCGCGTACCCCTTAGATGAATTTTTATTTTTTATTTTTATTTTGCGCGTACCCCTTAGCAACACCTGGCGTACCCCAAGGGGTACGCATACCACAGTTTGAAAACACCTGGAATAGACTGCTGCTGCTACCTATAAGCGACCTCACATCATGCAATTCACTGAAGTGAGTTCTGGACCATATAAAATATGAACTATAGACATTATGGACCAAGTAAATAATAAGCCACTCTAATTAAGTTTTCTTGAAGTGGCCCGATAGCGCATTGGATAACACACTGGCTTGGAGAGCGAGAGGTACCAAGTTCGAGCTCCTAGAGCAGACATGCTTTGTAGGCTGCTATTAGCGCCGTGTATTGCAGGCTGTCTGTTCTGTTAGTAGTTAAGATTTATATCTTCTGTCATTTGTGTTCTTGTGAATTGTTTCAATTGCATAACTGTACACTGTAACCGGTTGCGGTTTGTCAACCAGATTGTTTCAATAAACGAAAATATTATTATTACTGTAGAAGTGTACAATTGCAATTGTGTTACGTGCTATGCAATAGAATGGCTGACGATTACTTTGGTCCTGCGCTGCCACCACCTGCTGCAGAGACGGATGAGGCAGAAAACTCATCAAGAAAATCGCATTGCAAGCGGAAGCGCTCAGCATCCTCATCTTCAGACTCTGGCAGTTCCAGTTCATCCAGTTCGTCTTCTTCCGATTCAGGGTCTCACAAATGCAGACGTCTTTCCAGCGAAGAAGCTGCTCAAGCGAAATCTGCTGCCGCAAAGCATTATGGAGCGTCTGCTAGACCAGATGCTGATAGCTCTGTGAAGTCATTTATTGGGCCAGTTATACCAGTGGAATTTCTGACAAATAAAGAGTATGATGACAATGGACAAGATTGGGGACCAACTCCCCCAGGAGAGGGAAACAATGAGCTAGAATCAACAGCGGCTGAGATCGAACGACGAGCCGAGCGAATGAAAAATAAGCTTCTGAACAAGGTACTTTCCATTTCCTAAATAAACAAGGCTGTGGTAATTAATGCCTGGAAAGAATAAACACTGATGTAGCTGAATGATATGTCTGAGAAAAAGCACACTGTGGCCTACAGACAGTGCTTGGAAGTATTTAGAAAGAAATGTGTTTGCAGGGAACTATTTTGCAGCCAGATTATTATACACTCCTGATAGAATTTAATTTTAAGAGCATGCTGAATAGCATAGAAAAGTATAATAAGCTAATTTGGAAAACATGAGTTTACAAGAACTTTGAGCAGTACATTTTTAGCATTATTTAACGTAGTCCCATAGTATTTTATGGAAAACAGTTTAGAAAAGTTTGACAAGAAGAGTTGAACATTGCCTCTCTGTACACCTCAGACAATTTACATTGCATTACACAGAGTGTATATTGGAAAGGATGGAAAACTTCTATAAACTCGTAAGAAAAGTATGAGTTGAGAATGTTGTGCATTAAATTCGATGTCCAAATGTAGGCAAGTACAGAAATATATGGTCAACACCTGATCTAATTGAAATTTGCCTTTAATACTATTTTTACAGTTATTACTTGGTAATAGAGCAAAATAGTCTGGAGTTGTCTCTGTTATTACTAATAATATAAATAATGTTGTTAATTTTATATTTGTCTCTTGTAGCTTGTTAAGTGATTAATTTTGTATTTGTCTTGCTGGATTCTTTGTATTTTGAAAGGATGATGAAAATCAGACTAATGCGAAACCAGAGAGAGAGACGTGGATGATGGAACTACCTCCGGAACGAACTGGAAACTTTGCTCTCGTTGCAAGGACATTCAGCATGGCAGTACCATCTGCTAATATGGATCGCTCATCATGGACAGAAACTCCCGCTGACCGTGCTAAAAAGGAACAGGTAAAAAGAATCACTAATACGATGACTGATGTGTGTTAAGAGTTAATGACTATTGTGTACTTAAAGTTGCCTTACCTTGGTAAATTCCATAATGACAATTAATAAATTATGGGCAATTCATTCATTCATTTAGAGAATTGATATAGTGCCCGTCAAGAAATCTCTGAGTAGGTTTCTTGTGGGGTCTGATATATTTCTGTAATTACCAGTAATTTACTGTAACAGTAGCATTACTTATCTTGCCAGCATTTTTATAACTGTAATGATTACTAAGGTATGATATGAATTAATGACTGGCATGTATAGGTAATTGGCAAGCATGATAACTGTTGTAAGCTAGAGGTATATTACTGGTAAGTAACTGGAGATTCTATAACACATTCCAAGTCCAACTTGTTTGAAGATCTTGGTAGTCTGAAGGATGTGAGAGTTCTTTAACAACAGGTTAATCTGTGCATGAATTAACGAAGAACTCTGTACAGTATGTCCACAAGAAACATGCATGGCCTAAATGAATCTTGAAGTCTTTGAAATTTATGATGCAAGGAAACATTCTGGGTTCATTTCATCTTGTGGATAAGCTTAAGTCCATACTTGGTTTGTTCTAAATTCGTTCCCCTTGTTTGTTAGTTACTTGAGTAGTTGTTAACTGGACGCATTATGTCATACACTGTCTAAGAACATCTTGAAGATTCTCCAATGGTGTGCATGTAAGTTTAAAAAAAACAAAAAGATTTTACTATACCTTTAGTTTTTTATTTGACACAAGTCGTTTTCCAGTCTTCTGTATGATGTTTACTAGTTTCCAGAGAAAGCGTTAAACCCCATGACCCTTAAATATTGGTGAAGTAATGAATTTCTCAACTTTTATAAAATTATTAGGTTATTGAACTTCGAGTAACGTTTACACTACTTAAAACCTGTTTCGAATAAGCCTGAGCTTTATGTGTTCTGCACTTGAATGAGGGTAGCCTTGACTTATCTGTATTTCAACTGAAATATTCTACTTATCTGCTCTAAAGGATTTGCTTGCTGGGAAGCTACCACCACCTGTGGAGAAGGTATCACACGAGTCAAGTCGGCTTGCAGAGAGAGACTCCGAGTATGCACAGCAAATTGAAGAATATAATGTAAGTTGTTAGAAATGATTTGTGTAGTGAATATATGTAGTAATTATAGTTATTAGTAAGGTTTAGCTGAATTTTTATAGTAATTATAGTTTGCTTCTAATTACTTTTGCTGAACGGTGACGTTCAGGAGAGGGAAATAGCCCAATTGAAAGACACTGAGAAAAGGGTTGTGTGTGTGTTGAAATAGTGAGCTAAATGTATTGTTTTTGTTCATGACTCCCTTTCTGTGGCATTTATTATCATTATGTATAGTTTCTAAGAATAGTTCTCATACAACCATGAGCCATAAGTTGTTGCCAAGTGAGTTTGTTGTTGAGTGTAACACAAATGCCGATGAATTAAAATGTCGAGGTATATATGACTGGTAAGTTTAGTCTTTCAAAGATGATAAATGTCTTGCAGTTTATTCATATTGTTCTGTTGAGTAATTTTTGGTTTCGTCTGTCTAAGAAATCCAAGAAACGTGAAAAGTCACTCCTGGAGTTGCACACTGAGAAGAAGAGCAAAGTGCATGTACGTAGCTTCGTCTTGCTCTTTACGTTTTACTCTCTTTCACCCTTTGTATAGATACTGTATACACATGTATGTTCACAGGGATTTTCATCAGCTCATGATCGTAATTTCGAATTCAAAGTGTTGCAAAGACTTGCAGATCTGATATAATCAGGAGACTTGTATCTTGCTGTTTTCATTATACATCAGGCATCAGTCAATAGCTGCTTTGATGGAAAACCAAGCTCCATAATCACAATCATTTTGACAAATTAGCTTAAGACAGAGAACGTTACCTGATTGGTGTTAGGTATGGAAGGCAATTGGTTAGACAGCTTGGTTTGTTATGGGGAGGGTATGGGTTTGAGCGTCCCCATGTGTGGGCTGTTAAGCAAGTTGTTATCAGACAATTGCTTAGGTGCTATTGATGCTCTGTCATATGATCGTTTGTGCTTGTCTTGTCTTCAACCATACTCAGAAACCGATTGAATGATAATTCAGTCCATGACTTTGTATTATCAGTCAGGGTCATTTTAGGCCTTCCCTGAGCTTTTGATCCAGGAACTGTACACTTATGACCATTGAAAGGAGGGCAGTATCAAATACAGTCATATTTGTATGAAAATCCAAGCACACACATGTATGAGATTTTAAAGACGATGTTTGTTTCTGACCATTCAAGAACTTCACCTTGAGAATATCCTGTAAGGTATGTGAGCATTATATTAAGGAAAATGTTGGTTTTTGTAATTTTATCCCTGGTCTCTTCAGTAAAATCTTTGATGCAGAGATTATTGTGAAGTGCCTCATCTGCTAGAAACATCTGTTTGTTGGTCTGCTCTGTCAGAAAATCGTAAACCTTTTATAATTTCTTGTTCTTGGATTCTTTTATTTGACCTAAGCTAGCTTAATGATATTTTGATGTTAAAGGAAATCTTTCCATTTTGTAGAAGAAAAAGAAACATAAGAAAGAAAAGCACAAAGACAAAAAGAAGAAGAAAAAAGGTAAAGACAAAGAAGAAGAGAAAGAAAAGAAGAAACACAAGAAGAAAGAGAAGGTCCCAGAACGTCGACCATTTGACCGAGATCTTGATCTGAAAGTGAATTGCATAGACAATGCCCAACGACAGGCAATCATCAAACGGTCTGCGCAATTGACCGGTCGCTTTGGACATGGCAGTTCAACGGGACAGTTCCTGTAAAGTGTGGCCGTGTTCTCATGTTTTGAGATAATGTCTTCCAAAGACAGTGCTCTGCACTTGATTAATTAAGGGTTACCTTGACCTACCTTTGTCTTTGTTCCAGCATAAGTACTCTGTGCTTAACTGTTTATGGCAGTTCAAGGGATGCAGTCTTCATGAACTAACAGTTATGTTTTGAAACAATGTGTGTCTAAAGACAGTTTAAAAAATTGTTTCGAGCATCTTAGACACCCATTTAGTACGTATGCATAGAGGTGGTTAACCCAAATGTGTATGCTTGTGTATGGGGTGTGTACTGATAATGTACATACGCAGAGGAAATGTGGGACCTTGGTAATAATTTTGCTATTATTGGCCTGCAAATGAGCCACAGAAAGGACCGAGAGAGGTAGGACTCTGGGAGAGGTGTAACTTGTACAAACGTTACCCCGACTTCTATTAACTATCACGCAGCTCGGCAGTATTTGGGGGTTGCGTCAAGCATACGTACGGTGAGGTGTAAAAAGTGCACATGCGTACAAGGAGGGGAGGGCCAATTTTTCGGATTTCTGCGTACACGCTACACGTCGTGTAGAAAGTCGAATTATTATCTGCTGACGTTCATCTGCTGCAGTAATTTTCGATCGGCATGTTCTTTCGCTTGCTGTAACGTCTGATTTATCATTGAACAGTCAGTTATTGTGAATGTTTGTGAAAGTCCTTTATGGTTAAACAGAGCATTTCCATTGCTTATTAGATGCAGTGGTCTAACAATTTGTATTTGTTTATGCATCTTGTTCGTTCTGATGGAGTAGTTCGTGATGTGCAGAATTTCCTTGTAATTTTAGTATGTTCAGATATTTGTGTTCAAGTCTGTATTGTAAAATGATTTCATGAGTTCATGAATTTGGTGAATTTTTGGATGGTAATTATTCTCATATCAATGATAAACTGCAATTTTAACATTGTTTAGTCTTTCCTGGCTGACCTCTCATCCATAAATATATAAAATATATCTATTTGGATAATTTGGTTGACGACACTTAAAGCGCTGAAAACTCGCATCGAAATCAGCACATGGCCTCAAATAAAATTATTTACAAAGGCAATTAATAGACAAGCCCTGAATGACAAGGGTTGATTACAAACCTTGTGGCCTAGCTAGTAGCTACCCAAGATATATCACTTAAAATTGTCACATCCCCATTGCAACTGTACAATATGCTGGAACTGAGTGCCCAAATTGATTGGTGCGAAGAAACAACTGTGGCTGATAGTTTTTGATTAAATTTAACAGATGCAGCTGAACAGTGATATTTATAAAAAAATCTGGAATTAACTCAATTCTGATTTTACTGCTGTTTCAAACATTGTAAATTTAATAATGCAAGACACAATTCTTAATGATTATACTTGTTGCAAACCCACTTTTAGCATATCCTGTTGACCAATCTATTTCAACAGATTTGCAAACAATCGATATAAGTCTTATTTTATACATGGACTCAAAACAGTTGTTATTTTTCATCAAAATCACGCCTATAATAATAATAATTGGCCTAAATTACATGTAGCCCTAAACGACTTAATCTGGCGAGTCTTAGTACATGTAAGTGTATTCTTTAATGAGAAGCGCCAGCAAATGCAAAGCACTGTACATGGCAAGCTTAATACATTCAAACAAACAAAAATTTATAATTATGTACAAACCAAGAATTGAATGAGAGAAGCTATTGTATATCTAGGGGAGGAAGAGTTAGGGTTAGTCGAAAGGGGGAGGGGAGGAATGAGGAGCTGAAATAGCCAGATCTAGGGAAACATTGTTTATTTGTATAGCATCCTGGCAAGGAAGCATTTATGAGTCAGGTTGTCAGACATGGGGAGCTCACGGTTATGGTACCGGGGCACAGGTAGCAGTGGCGGCGCCAGCATGGGGCTAGGGTGGGCTGAAGCCCCCCCTATCGGCGGCTCAGCCCCTCAAACAAAAGTTGGAAATCACTGCCAGAGAGGAGGGGAGAAAGGGAAGGAATTGTGGTTTTAGCCCCCAACCTGAAATCCTGGCGCCGCTACTGGCAGGTAGTAGCGAGTTTGCCTGATAGGCGGTAACAATTTATGCAATACATGACAAGAATTGTCATGTATATGTCAAGGATTGTGCAGGTAAGGAGTCTGGTATCTGCATTGCTCCCCCCGGGGGGGGGAACGATCTTACACGGTTACCAGAAGTGGAGGATTTAACGTATATTAATGACAGTTCTGAGTCTCATATGTAAGTCGGTCAGAGGGGTTTGTTCTCTCTTTCCAGGTGTGTGTGTGGGGGGGGGGTAGACACCACTGCGCCGATGTGACTGCAGTAGACACCTTGGCTGATCGATATCTTTCTTATACTGCAGGTGCAGCGGCCCAAGGTCAAGTACGAAAGCCTGTCTGCCTCTTACCAGCTCATCCCTCTTGCCTTCGAGACACTTGACCCAATCAACCACTAGGGATTGGGGTTCATGGCCAGCCTGGGTCGCCATCTGACGAGGGTTTCTGCAGACCTAAGGGAGACCTTTTCCCCTTGTAATCTGTTGCATCATCAATCCAGCGCTTAACGCCATCACATTTGAGGAGCCTGACATTTGCGCAGACTAGCCATCCCAGAAATGCATTCTCCCTTGTTTAGTAAGGTAGTTTTCCACGCCCACTGGATTTTATCCTTTGGGTAAAAAATTAAAAATAAATAATAAATGGTACACACTAGTACAGCCGCCAAAGAGTTAACTAAGTCATAGCGTTAAATCAAAGGCGACGGAGTATTGAACGCCAAGAACTCAGTGTTTTCACAAAAAGACGCAAAGCAGTTCTATTGGACGATTAATGGCAATCTTCGTATTTCTTTCAACGTCTTACAGGACGTGGACCACCTGCTCTAATTGTAGGAGTGGAATACTCCTCCTCATCATCATCATCATCTAAAATGCATCAACAACAACACAAATTTAACGTAATTAAGCCTATTAGGTATCAGTGTATCACGATCTTTATATAATACAATAAAGCGTGTAAGTCACTGTACAGCCGTCAGTTGCTAAATCATTGAAAATGAGCGTGCAGGGTTCAGGACATAAGGTCTCTTTTTCTGGCGCCCTCGACTTCTAATTGCTAAAATTGGGAACTCCGCTAGGTGCTTGGTTTTCAAGGCGTCGTGCCAGATGTGTTTGCAATGCTTCGACATCGTAGGCTACATACTATGCAATGCCTTTGCACCAAGAGCCCAATGGAAAGCAAATGCTCCAGCAAAAAATCCACAGTCAGACAAACTTGGTAGACGTTGGCAGAGGATTGTATTGACTTTAAGATTGCCAGACTCAGGTCGCAATATGTGAGGCATACAAGTTGATACAACTGGCGCATCTGACGTTACACGTAGTCAGAAATCCCACCATTCAAGAAATCAGCTTCATGGACTACAAATGCTTTATTTTCTTTAAAAACTTTACTCGAGTTTTATCGACAGGTTGTACTCAGGTACAATTACCAAGTTTCTCTGGGGAATGCTATCACTCAAACCATTCTACAAGTCTTACAACTCTTCCACTGAAGAACTGCTACTATAATTAATGTTCCTTTAGGTGTTGCTAAAAATTATGCCTGTGGCCTTGATTCGAATTAAATTGGATCAGATTAGATACGATCGACGACAAGTAGCCTACCTTGATCATTTGAGCCATAAGTTGCTGTAACAGCATAATAAGGCGATTCTTCTCCTCTTGAGCTGGCTCCCTGTCCCGCCGCGTTGTTTGCGGACATCCGAGCAACACCCGCTCTTGCCTGACCTGAAACATCAATATAATAATAATAATAATGTTCCCCACATCCTCTTCTCCCGTCCAATCACTTATGGTTTATTCGGTATTTTATCACTCCATGAAATATGCAGAATTCTCTTCAGCCACCTAAGATGTTCCGCCTCCAGTCAGTCCTTTTTACTTGCCACTGTCATAGACCAGGTCTCAGATCCGCATGCACAGCAGTGTGTTTTCAATAAAATGGCATCATGAAGACGAATCTTAGTCTTCACACTGCATCCGTTGTTCTTCCATATCCTTTCGAGTGTCCCACACGCATTAATTTACCTTTCCAGTATACGCCCCTATTTATAGAACAATGACTGCACAGAATTTACAGGTTGACAGACACGGCAGAAAACCCGGGACAAGAGAACGTTATATGAAACTAACATAACCGGCGCGCTAGTTCTGCAAAATGTCCCTTATGAGCTGTGGCTTAGCTGAAGGGTGAGGGAGTTGTCACCTGAGCTGTACCTTTCAATAAAAGGCAGAGTGTGGCGATGATCAAGGTCAGTATCTATTTGTTTCATTTGTTCGTAGCAACTGCAGTATGTTTGCCAACATCATGAACAGTCAGTAAACTGAATCAAACGCCTATTTTTTTACGCTTTACTCTAACCATACATTTAGTCAAGGCTCTGCGTTGGCCTAATAACTTAGTAAACTAATCAGATGATCCCAGTTTTATGTAGTAGGCCTAACCGTAACCAAATCCTGCAGTTACGAACGCTTAACACAACACACCCACACACACACACACACACACACACACACACCCACACACACACACACACACACACACACCACCACCACCACGCACACACACATAGATCCAACACGCGCATCTCACGCACTCACGCACACATACATAAACGGCTATTAGAAGCACACACAATGCGCACCATTTGTCCGATCAGACTGGATCAGATCGGAAGATCCACCTTGGTTAGTACTGGAATGTTTGCCTCTGGTCACGGCGTAGTAGTCCCCTTCCACGCGTACAGCCCTGATCCGACCGTCTGCCGCCGCCGTCGGATTGGAAGAGTCTAGAGGGGGACCAGAGGAGGAGGGGCTGTCGACCGTACGACTCCTTTCCATCGGAGCACGACGACTTCCTATTGATTGAGAACATCAAACCACAGCATGGTGTAATGTAGTGTAAGAGCGCTCATACCGTCATCGTCAACGTCAACGTCGTCATCATCGTTATCATCATCGTCATCATCGTCATCATCATCATCATCATCATCATCATCATTATCTGCCATTATAGCTACAACAGCAACAGTACTGTACTACTACTACCACTTCTTCAACTAGCCTACTAGTACTACTACTCCTGCTGTTGGTTTTTTAAAATTATTATTATTATTATTATTATTTTTTTTTTTTATGCCCCGAGGTATACATGATCCCTCAGGGACTTAGAAACTATCCTAAGGTGTGCTATCAATCTGGAGTCAGTGGTCCTCGTCCCCGGTGCATTGTGCGAACAGGGGGGTTTTTAAAGGGTTTATGTTGTTATTATTATTATTATTATTATTATTATTATTATTATTATTTATTATTATTATTATTATTATTATTATTATTATTATTATTATTATTATTTGTTTAATTTTTATTATTATTATTATATTATTCCAATGTGCAAGTCAAGTCTTGTAGGTCCGGGTCTCGACTCCTGCCTCGTCGGCTTTGTCGTACTGAAATCACTGTAATTAGACTAATATTAAATTACCATTAGCAGACACCAGATTGGTCTGCGTAGTCCTCTGTTCCTGATTGGTTGCTTGGTTGGTGTTGTTGGGTCTAGAGACGGTATAGTAGGGTCCGTCTACGGCACGGACATGCATCGAGGAAGAGGTTGAGGCAGTGACCGTGTTGCTTCTGAGTGGAGGCGGGCGGACGTCTTCAACAGAAAATTACTTTACGTGGTTTTTAAAGGGTTTATGTTGTCTGTTAAGAGGAAACTTTGCAAATTCATAGAACGAATGTTTATTTCCAGTGTTCCGGGAAATAAATAAAAATTTTGACAAATTTGGAAATAAGAGTCAGAAAGATTTGCAATTTGAATGAGGGACGGGTGAAAAAACGACGTCTGGAAAGAAAATATGTTTGAGAGATTTTTGGAAGAAGGCTTTTTTATTATTAGAATCCTACAGGTCCAGGCATCGACCTGGGCTTATTAAAATACCCGAGAAATGTACGTAAATAGATTAATTTTATCAATATGATAATTATATATCAACCAGCTTGAACCAGGTCGACAAACAATTGAGTAGCCTACTGCACTTCTGAGCATGTGGGGACCTGTTGATTCCGCGCTCCCACACAGCGATTCGCTTACATAGGGGGCCTACTTTTCATGTATTGAACCGTCTTCGTGGAACAGTCATCCACGTTTAGAAATGTAGGCTACCATCACAAATAGCTCAGGAAACATAATTTTTCACTCTTCTTTTTAGATCTGCTAGAGAACCGTGATACGAATTATTTGTTAATTCTGGTTTTCCGTCATTATAGGCTACTTCGGTAGCGCCTCCGAAAAGCCTCTGGTAAAGAGACGCTATATAAATCTTAAAATTTCAAGGAAATTACCATTAGCAGACACGAGATTGGTCTGCGTAGTCCTCTGTTCCTGACTGGCTGCGTGGTTGGTGTTGTTGGGTCGAGAGACGGTATAGTAGGGTCCGTCAACGGCACGGACATGCATCGAGGAAGAGGTTGAGGCAGTGACCGTGTTGCTTCTGAGTGGAGGCGGACGGACGCCTGCAATGATTATTACAAGAAAACACACTGAATGGTTCTAGAATGGGTTTATTCTGCTTTTCAAGTGGATTCTGGGCAAATATCATAGAATTGATTCTTATTTCCTATTACCTGGGAAATGGCTCAAAATTTGGAAACATAAGAGTCAGAAATATTTTCAAATTGAAAAAGAGACTGCAGAAAAGCGAAAGAATAGAGAAAAAGTAAGACAGAAAGTGAAATACAAAGGAAGGCAGAAAGTGGGAGTGAGAATTGAGAACGACAAAGAGAGGCAAATTAAGTAGTAGACGGGAAAGCATAGAGTGAGAAAGTAAGCGAGGAAGGGTGTGAGATAAAGACAGAGAGACAGAGACACACAGAGAGGCAAATACAAATACAGATACAGAAAGTTCAGAAACAATGGTAGACAGACAGACAGACAGTTAAGCAAGCAGATAGACAAGGAGGAAAAGAGAGCCAGAGCGAGTGATCTGCCTGTTTGGACACGGAGAGAGGGTGACCTGACCATTATAAGGTGGCGCTGATAGCGTCTCTTGTCTGCCATAGACCGAGTACTGACCGGTTGACGAAGCGTCTCTTTGATTACCTGCCGGAAGCTCAGAGTAGGCGTATTCCCCTTGCTGACCGCCAGGACCTCGTCCTCGGGTGCTTGGTCCAGACGAACGTTGGACAGAGCTGTTCGATCTCACTGGCGGTCGGTCGGTCGGCATGGCTGAAGATACAAGAAGAAGAACAAGTTGTGCACATATGTAACATAACGTAATGTAAAGTAACATAACTTGGGTTAGATGTGTTTCAAATGACATTTTAATGTTCAATTGACACACAGCAAACTACCGGAAATGCTCAATAGACAATCTCTCCTCGTTTCCTCTTAAGGGCCAGGCGCTGAAACAGGTAGGAATTCTCTTTATTATTATTATTATTATTATTATTATTATTATTATTATTATTATTATTATTATTATTATTACTATTACTATTACTATTACTATTATTATTATTATTATTATTATTATTATTATTATTATTATTATTATTATTATTATTATTATTATTATTATTATTATTATTATTATTATTATTGCCCTGCGTTACCGCATGACAATTCCCTCAGGGACGTAGCCTAAATATTAATAATCTAGTGTTTCCGCAACGGCTACCTCTCTTCTAAGTTATAACTCGATCGGGCACAAAGTCAACAAAAGAACCGGCTACGGCATCATCATCATCATCATCATCATCATCATCATCATCATCATCATCATCATCATCATCATCATCATCATCATCATCATTATTATTATTATTATTATCATATTCAGTATTTGCTATTGTTGCTCACATGCGTCGAATTCATATGGATTCTCCTGATCTGCTGTCTGACCTCCACCTGCTCCTCCTCCTCCTCCTCCTCCTCTTCGGATACCAAGTTCATGGATGGAGGAAATGTTTCCCCAGTTCGACTCAGAGAAAGAGAATTGCTGGAAAATATCTTCCATTGTCAGACACACATTACAAAGGGAACAGTACAACGCCTTATCTGAATAACAATGTTACTGATAAAAAATTATGTAGGGTAGGATGGACTAACACGGCCTCTGGGGTAAGATGCCCACCTCACAGACAACCTACATAAAATTAATCCTACTTAATTAGTTCAGCACAGAGCAATCGCCCAACCAATGTTACTGAAATGTGATGTTGGACGATTGAAGTTTTGCAGTAGGCTAATTATACTTGAGCGTTTTCACAGGTTCCTTTAACACGACGATTATGAAACACCTGAAAGGGCGAAACATGGCCCTGCAAAGTGGATACCAGCAGTGCACTGACTCCATATTGCTACAATAAATTCCAGTAGCTATCCAAGATCATTGCCAATTTCACCAAGTTTAAGTTCAAGATGGCTATAAAACATTTGCATACAGGGCTTGTTTAAAGGAATTTTTCTAACTGCACAACCCCTTCTCTCTTTTTGAAAAAGCCATGGTAAATTATTCCCAATGAGATGACAATTACCTTTTTGGCTATTTTTAACTGCACAAAAATGCTTTAGCAGCTGCACAAATTCATTTAGAACTGCACTTTTTGTGTAGAACTGCACACTTTAAAAAGCCCTGATTTGCAGATGGAGAGACTCAACTCTCAGTGAAGTGAGAGTCGAGACGTTCACAGTTGCTGCTAATTGCTGACGGACAGGTTTGTTCTTTCCCTAATCCAACGACAATAATATTTTAAACAATTGTAAAATGTGAGCGTTTATTTCGCATAAATAACAGGCTTAAATCATTAATAACTGTTCCGGGAATCGACTGAATAAATTATTTTTTTAGTTGAATTGCGATGGGTAGGCCTACCGCGTTTCCTGCGGATGAGTTTGTTCTTGCTGAGGCCTGTGACAAGGACTGGATCCTCTGATATATAAACTCACTGTCATCTCCGCTGAAGAAATACGTTCCACTGCCCGTCGGACACGAACTACAAGAACACAAAGAAAAATAAGAAACGATAGCTAGTCAGCTATAAGAAACGATAGCTAGTCAGCTATAACTACTACTACAACAACTACTTCCACTACTGCCACTGCTACTACTGCCGCTGCTGCTGCTGCTGTTGCTACTACTACTACTACTACTAGTAGTCTACTACTATTATTACTACTACTACTACTACTACTACTACTACTACTACTACTACTACTACTACTACTACTACTACTACTACTACTACTACTACTACTACTACTACTACTACTACTACTACTACTACTACTACTACTACTACTACTACTACTACTACTACTACTACTACTACTACTACTACTACTACTACTACTACTACTACTACTACTACTACTAGAGATTCTGCTTCAGCGATTACAGTTATCCTGTGGCCTTTCTGGTATTCCCCTCCTTTGGTTTAAATCCTATAGGCCTACCTCACTGACCGCACGCAGATGGTTGTCCTTGGTGACTCCAAGACTGAGTGGGTAGGGGGTTAAATTTGGCGTTCCCAGGGTTCGGTACTCGGACCCATCCTTTACATTCTCTTTACTGCCGACATCTCGCTCTTATTTTCTAAACACAGGGCAAATGGAAATCTTCATGCAGATGATACCCAGGCTTTCGTTCATGGTCCATCATCTTGTCACTATCACTAGTCCGTTCTATTGATTGTCTTGCTTCTGATCTTCACTACTGGATGTCGACTAACCGACTCTGCCTAAATGCTACAAAGATTCAGTTGATCTGGTTTGGGACTAGGCCACAGATTTCAAAACTTGACTTTCAATTGCTAACTGAGAAATTCCCTGCCTACACATACTCTTCTAGTGTCCGTGACCTGGGTGTCACGCTTGACTCCTCCCTCACATTCACGGAGCACATATCTAACCTGACTCGCTCCTGCTTCTTTCAACTGAGGCGTCTCAGAGCCATCAGACGATCGGTCTCTCCCTCTGTCTTTACCACCATAGTACATGCGTTTATCTGTTCCCGACTTGACTACTGCAACTCACTTCTTATGGGCCTCCCGAAACAGCGTCTTTCTCCCCTTCAATCGGTCTTAAATGCTTCAGCTAGGCTCATAGCAAGACTCCCTCGCTTTTCGCATATCTCTACATTTATGCTTGATGTCTTGCACTGGCTTCCTATCACTGCGCGCATCCATTTTAAGATCCTCTTTCTAGTCTCAAAGGCGCAGCTGAGCAGTGCCCCAAAGTATCTTTCTGACTATAGTGCTGAACTGCCAGGGTCGGTGTCAGCGACCTCTGACCCCGATTGTCGGGTTTGAAACTCGGATGAGATGAGATGATATGTAAAACACTACGATTGGATTGTGCTAACTTAAACAAGCCATTTTGTAACTTTAAATTGAGCATCTATAAATGAATGTCAAGCTCACTAAGGCGCACCGACATAGGTCAAAACAAGACTATGGTACTTAGACTGGATACCGCCATTATGATAAGTCTTTGAAGGTGCAAGACTCACAATTACATCTAACGCCAAAACTTCAGTTCGGTACGGGTAAAACCGGGTATACCCGTACCCGTAATGCTCCTACCCGTACCCGACCCGACCCGTAAAATGTTTACCCGACCCGTACCCGACCCGCGGGTACGGGTTGGGTACGGGTAAACCCGCGGGTACGGGTATACCCGCAGACCCCTGGACTATATGCGAAAGCCGTTATCTGCGACCTCATCTCGTTCCTTGCGCTCTGCTGATTGGCTAGATATTTTTGTTCCTAGGACTAGGACTGCCTTGGCTCAACGCCGGGCATTTGCTGTGGTTGGTCCCTCTACTTGGAATAACCTTCCCCCCTCATTAAGGGCTAAACTAATGACTAGTTTTTCCTCTTTGGTCTCTCGTTCTTTAAAGACGTTTCTTTTCCCCGGGGTTTTCGTGCTGAGAGCGCTTATGAATAGTTATTCTGAGAGAGGCGCTATATAAATCTTTAAATACAATACAATACAATACAATACAATACTACTACTACAACAACTACTTCCACTACTGCCACTGCTGCTACTGCCGCTGCTGCTGCTGCTGCTGCTACTACTACTGCTGCTGCTGCTGCTACTACTACTACTACTACTACTACCACTACTATTACTACAACTATTTTCACTGTTTCTACTACTTAGACTACAACTGTAAACTGACAGCGATAATAGCAACAAACAATAACAATATGCAAATACCCTTGGAAGGTAACTGCACACAATATCGGCAGCTACTGTCAGCAAGCATTTGTCACATACCGAGCTACCTAGCATGGCTCGCAGGGGGTTGATGCCGCAAGATGGCCACATCAGATGGGTCTACCCTATTCGCGCTAACGGTGACCACCAAAAGAATTATGCAAGCCTATACGTTCTTGTCACTTTTCTGTCGTTCTACGTTTCTATCGTTCAGCAATGTAATTTACGTCTAATAAAAATCGTTTCTCATCTGTTACAACTTGCTTGCCTATTGTGTCCTGATTTCGGTTTTCCTGACCAATCGGGTTTCAACCAGGCTTATCCAACCGATTACAGATCTAGACTATAGATATTACTTTAAGTGACAATCTATATTATCAATAGTGTTGGTTTGTGCAATATAACAACCACGCTGTAAAGTCATAGGAAAAGATTATGAATAAATATTATTTTCACACGTTACTGTCTGGACAATTCAGCGTTTCAAGTTTAACCAGAGCGTTACAAGTATCATTCTAAGACTGAAAGATTATTTTAGGTTGTGTGTCTACCTTCCCGCTTCAAATGTGAACATATTCCTTTCGACCCCGAATCGTCGAAGTCCGGACAGAGGCCACGAAGCGAGCTGTCGTCCGCCGTATCTCTCGAGAAGTCGGAGGGAGTCGCGGGTCAGCTGCAGGGTGCAATCCCCCGGGGTTGACATGTAGTCATTGGGCAACATGTAGACTGCAAACGTTTCTGAAGGCAACGACACAAGAAAAATGTAATGTATATTAATCTAATAAAATCTGTATCTCTACTTTCATTTCAAGACTTCTATGGCATAATTACACACATATATAGACTATGTACATACAACATACATACATACATACATACATACATACATACATACATACATACATACATACATACATACATACATACATACATACATACATACATACATACATACATACACACATACATACATACAAATACATACATACATACATACAAATTAAATACATACATACATTTATTCATTCATTGATTCATTCAGAAGATTTATATAGCACCTCTTCAAGGTAACTACTCAGAGGTGCTCCCGACTTCAGCACGGCCAAAAAGAATAGTTTTCAGGTTAACATAGAATAAATCAGAGAGCGTTCTGGGAAGCAGACGCAATTACAAGGACAGCCCATTCCAGACGGTTGGGCCCACCACTGAGAAAGCACGATTTTGCATAGCAGCTGTGCGGGCAAACGGGACTGTGAGCACCCCCCCCCCTCTCAGAGGAGCGAAGGGAGCGACGGTAGGCCGGAGTAAAGAGAAGAGCAGATGTCAAGTCGAGCACAGACAAGGAATGCAGTAAAGTGGTTGCAGCACTGGGAGTCAGCGACCGTGCGACGGTGCGAAGCTGACGCAACTGGTAAAAGCAATTGCGGCTAAGACTATGGAGATGAGGAGCAAGAGTAAGTTCTTGGTCCAGTATGAGGCCAAGGTCGCGAACAGTAGCAGAGAAAGTGTAACTGGGGAATTCAGCAGCAAGGGTGGCTAAGTCAAGCTTAGCAAGCTGCTGCCGGGTGCCCAGCCAAATGAATTTGCATGTATGTATGTATTTTTACAAATACATACATACATGCATACATAGCGTACATACATATTATACTTACATACGTAAATATACGTAGACACTCTGTAGTGGTGTGTAGGCGCACGAAAGCATCTGAGAGATAGATATACAGACAGATAGAAAGAGAGATACAGAGTGAGAGAGACACATCGTCAGACAGTCAAGCAGGACAGACTGACAGGCAGCGAGACAGACACAGAGGAATGAGTAGAGGCAGAGAGACCTGTGTTCTACGGTTGGACTCCGAATCTCTGGCGATCATCCCACGTTACAATAAAGTAATAAAGTAACAGAAGCTGCTGATGTATGAGTGATGACTATAATAGGCCTAAAGAGACAACTCGCGAGAGATAGTCATGATGCTGGGTAGGCAGTAAGAGAAAATCTACCATGAGTCTGTCGATTCTCCGGATGGATTTCATCTCTAATGGCACTCGACCAACTTTCCGCCTCCATCTCTATAGCATAACATAACACAACATAACATTAGAAAATAACATAAACATTAGACTTAGGTTGCAGACCGTAATTAACATAGCATAAAATAACAACAAAACCCAACATTGCAAAACGCAACATAGAATTGCATGACATGACATGGCATATGAGATGTCACCACATAACATGACAGGACATGTTACCACATCACATGATATGTCACCATATGACATTAACATGTCACCACATGACATGATATGTCACCACATGACATGACATGTCACCACATGACATGACATAGGTTTTAAGAAAACATTCAGTATGTGTTAGGACGCCTGCAAATATGTTAGATTTACAAAATGATACGTGCCTATTATGGTTGTATATGCGAACCTGAGCCAACACAGAACTGTATTGAGTTAGATGCGTCGACGTGAATGCTGATGCCGTGTTTCTTGACGCTTTCCGGTAATCGTTCGATGCGATCTACTCTCGTTAGGTCTATGATCTTCTTGTCTGCTCCGTAGATTGACATAACAGAGGCCGTTGATTCGTCCTTGTACTTCTCCAGTCTCACCGGACCCTTGCACGACTGCCTTCTCAACATCAACCACTTCCTATTCCACACCAGGCCCTGACAAAGTATACAGTATACAGTACAGGCGGTGACAAGACCACTCCTCACTCGAAGGGATTCTAACACAGGTCACAAGTCTTCTGAACCATCTAAAACCCTAATTATAATTATTATGTTATGTTATAATTATATTAGGTTATGTTACCTTACGTTTCATTACGTTATGTCACGCTATGTTGTGTTACGCTATGTTATGTTACGGTATTGTATTGTATTTTATTTATAGATTTATAAAGCGCCTCTCACACCAATCAGAGGCGCTCCAAGTGCGAGAGACCCCGAGCGAAAGAAGTGGTCTTAAGACAGCGAAAGGAAGCACCTAGAGTCCTAGACTACCGGTCAATATCAAAGAACGAGTTGATGTTGCGTTACGTCATGTTATGTTATGTTATGTCATGCCATGTAACACGACGTTAAGTTATATTACGTTATGTTACGGTATGTTATGTTGCGTTTCGTTACGTTTTGTTATGTTAAGTCAAGTCATGTTATGTTACGTTATGTTATGTTAAGTCAAGTCATGTTATGTTACGTTATGTTATGTTAAGTCAAGTCATGTTATGTTACGTTATGTTATGTTAAGTCAAGTCATGTTATGTTACGTTATGTTATGTTACGTCATGTTATGTTACGTTATGTTATGTTAAGTCAAGTCATGTTATGTTACGTTATGTTATGTTAAGTCAAGTCATGTTATGTTACGTTATGTTATGTTACGTCATGTTATGTTACGTTATGTTATGTTACGTCATGTTATGCTACGTTATGTTACATTAACTTTATTTTATACAATTTAGCTTGACAATGTCGGAAGTACTTACTCCCATTTTTCCGAGACTTTTCGACTGGAATTTTACATATCCTTGCTTGACGATATCGGCGGCCATATTTGTCGTCTGCCTAGTGGAAAAATAAAGTAGCTGAGAAGAGAGCGAAATTTCTATAATATCAAACAAATTCAAAGAATCGAACCTGTATACTTGAATGAGTGTCAAACCAGTGTGATTCTCGTTAACGATAACGATAACGAAAATGTTCGTTAACGAAAATAAAATGATTTCGTTAACGATAACTATAACTATAACTAAAAAAGATCATTAACTATAATTATAACTATAACGAAAATAACAATAACGAAAATTCATCTTTATTTTCGTTAATATAAAAAATAAAAATAGGAAGTGCAATATGGACGATTTGACATAAATGAGAACGAAAAATGCGATATTTTTATTATGCAATTTGTCAGCTACTTTGGAAACTCGTGTATTCATGAAGCTGAATGCACCCATGCTTCAACGGCTTTCAAAGCTCTGAGCAAATCGTGAAACAGCGTGTTAATACACACAATTTTGCTTATAGCCTTAATTATTGTAACTAAGTAGTAACTAAAATTAACTAAAATAAAAATCCATTAACTATAACTATAACTATAACTAAAAAATAATACTAACTATAACTATAACTATAACTAAAATAAAAAAACCATTAACTATAACGGTAACTATAACTAAAATAAACTCTGTAAGGAGAATCACACTGTGTCAAACAGCTAGACCTCTACGTTCGATTCAAGTCTTGACATCAATTTTGACAGCTTTGGACAACGCCTCTTACACGACGCAGCGACAGAGAATAAGCTGGTGCACGGCGATTATATAGGCTAGCTTTAGAGTATGAATAAGACTTACATACATACATACATACATACATACATACATACATACATAGGGCCTACATGCATACATACATAGTATTACATACATACAAACATATGTTATGTTACATCATGTTATGCATACATACATACATACATACATGCATACATACATACATACATACATACATACATACATACATACATACATACATACATACATACATACATACATACATACATACATATATGCATACATACATATATACATACATACAAACGTATATACATACATACATACATACATACATACATACATACATACATACATGCATACATACATATATACATAGGCCTACATACAAACGTATATACATACATACATACATGCATACAAACATTACATACAAACGTACGTACATACGTACAGGGGCGTCCATCCCCCCTTACGCCTATGAAGATTTCCTCCCTCTTTCCCCACTCTTGTCATCAGATTCCCTTCCCCCCCACGAGGACGGCCCTAGGGCCTAGAGGATCGGTCGACAAAAGAGAAAATTTCGATAACGGAAATTTGAAGCACAATATTTTACTCTTGGAATCTTTAACTTTTTTAGTTCACTATTCAAACATCATTATAGGTGTATACGCATTATAAAATATGAAAGGCTTGTACACAGAGCGGCGAGAGAGTACTATAGCATAAGTAAAATTACACTTTGTGCTTCGTCAGAGCAGCAGAGTGAGTAGCCAAGCGATCAACAATTTAAGCCAGTTTTAGTAATTGTAAGTGTAATTGAACATTTGTTTAGCGCTACTCAGAGATTCAGAGACGCTCCCGACCCAGTTCAATGCTGTCTCTGACAAAAACGATGGTCTTCAGTCATTTCCGAAACAGAGGAAGAGAAAGGCTGAGTATAGTTCAAGACGCAATTCATGCGGAAGGTGGTTCCAACTAGAGGGGCCGACATAAGCAAAGTCTCATTCACAGGCTCATATATGCTGTCAGAAGTGCAAACCAGTCGTCAACCATGGTTGATCTCAGTCGATATTTCCCAATGCGGATGCGACTCAGCAGCTGAGCAGCTGGTCACCGCACGGGAGACCAGGATTTTGTACAAGCTGCATGCGGTGTTGGATATAGCATGAAAGTTGTCATATCACACGTAATGGCTTATCATAACTGCTTTCAATCCACTGTGTCGACAGATGTGTGTTCTTCTCGTCATCATCGTCAATGCCTGTGTCTGCATCATCTCGGTGAATCAGTTCCAGTTTTCCATCGTCTGGAATCATTGAGTCATTAAGAGGCACAATGTCTTGTACGTCTTCTCTAATCAGTTTCAGTTTCTGACTCCACTGACGTATCAGCTGAGCTGCAACTGCCATGTCAGCAGAGGTTGATTGCAAGGTTCTTAAACAGGGACCATGCAGTGATCTGAAACACTTGCTGTAAGATATATGCAAGCTTACAATAAGCTCGATTGCTCGAAGTCTAATCCCTTGAATAGTTCGGCGTAAGCAGACGTTTAATGTACTAAAAATTTCTTCCCCCCTGAAAAGGCTATGAAGATTTCTGCTTCATTCCCCCCATGGGATGGACGCCCCTGCATACGTACATACATTACATACATACAAACGTACATACATACATACATAGCCTACATACAAACGTACATACATACATACATACATATATACATACATACATACATACATACATACATACATACACTTATTCACTCGTTCGCTCATGCTCTTGCAGTCATAAGATGTCGTTAACACTGGATACTATGTATACCTTCTGCATGTGTGATCAGCAAAGCATGACATTCTATATGACTCACCTGACTGCGTCTAGACGCGAATATAATAATTGCCCCTATTAAGTATGAAATAGTCAAATATTCTAAACGGTTTCAGAACAGATTAACTCTCTTCTAAGATCCGTGGTTGAAATTCGCATGTGTCCAAAACCGAAGCTAAACACGAATTAGCAAAAGCGACGTGCTGACTTCTAATACTTCCTGATCACTGCAGTGGGCTTTTTAAAGCGCAGACCAACCCAGTAGGCCTACAGACCTAGCTTTTAAATTAGCTAGCGCACAGTGAGTCAAGCAACGCTTGTTGAATACATAACTCAAGAGCCGTGCTCGTCAGCCCAGTTTGCTCAGCGTATTGGGGCGTCACCAAACTGTCAGTCAAGATACGTACAATGCCAAGTGAACTGTTTGCGTAAGAATTTAATTTGGGATGTCAAATTTCCTCGACTTTTCCCTAAGCGTACTTCAAGTAAGACTACATGCACTTCAGATTACAAAGCCAGAGACCTACAGTGGTTATGAGTTTTGACCAGTGGCGTAACCATGCCCGGGCAATTCCCGGGTTGCATTTAATTCTGCCCGGGTTGTGCAAGCAATACCCGCAAGCTCGGATTCGAGAAATTGAGAAATTTTAATTTTGAGTTCATAGTGGAGCAATGTTAATATTTTTTATCTGGTAGCAAAATTTTGAATGCTATGGTCAGTGAATTATTATAATTATAATAACATTATAATATTGCTAATTTGCCACTTTCGAATTAATAAAAATGTCTACCAATTTCTACTTATAATTATGATTCATGATGAGTTGGTCCGCTGCCCGGGTTCGATTTTGACTCTAGTTGCGCCACTGGTTCTGACATAATTGCATGTCTTCTGAACCACTTGAAACCTCTGTTATTATGTGGTCATTATCGTGCTATTTTTGTGTGCTGTTGAGTTTTATGCTATGTCAAGACTTAGAGCTAATAAGCCTACTTGGGTAACGAATACGTATACTTCGGTAGGACTGACCAAGATCAGATACACCACGCCGGTACTACGGTATAGGCCTACTTAGGTGTAAAAAGTGTAAAGTGCAAATAATTAGGGATTGGCATTTTTTTTACCGATTTCCGATTCCGGATAGTTGGCCTGCTATTTTCGCCGATTCTGATCCGAATAGTTAATAAAACAGAAATGAAAACAAAATCTTGTAGGCCCTATATTCTCGATAGATGTAATTCCAATGAGAGTTTATGCACTGAACTATTTAAAAGAAATTAACATTTGAAAGTTTGAAACCGCGTGGCATACGAAAAAACCCTGATCACTGTCCGCCATTTTGTTGACACGTCGAGTAACAATTTTATTATTTATACGGACTTTCAATTAATTAAAGATTAAAGATTACCGCAGGAGCTCGCCAAAACAGGTTACTATTTCTGTATTAGTGAAAAATAAATTGCTTTTGGTCAAAAATATTACTTTTTTGGTATTTGGATCGGTAGTCCTGGGATCGCCGATTCCGATTAATGCCGATTAGTGCAAAATCCGGCCGGATCCGATTTCCGAACGGATAATCGGCTCATCTCTACAAATAATAATAATAGTAGGCCTAATAATAATAATAATAATAATAATAATAACGACATCAACGAAGACTATAGACATCCCTGAATAACGCTATTCCTAATTGTTTTAAATCCTAATCAGGGATTACATGTAGGCCTACCAAAGGTAAAAAAATAATGGTTTCTAATTTAGCTAGGTTACACACATTTGGGCAATTGTTAATAAACCTGCATTCAAGCCTTAATTGTGGCCCGTCCGCTACACTTCCCGGTATAGGCCTATTCTTTGGTTGTCGCTAGAGTGAAATTCTCCAGTTATTCGATAGGACCTACCAATGCTCAGTAACCCAGCTGTCGTTATTCTCACTTGGTCATGGTCAGCTACATTGGTCAAAGCATACGTACTGTATGTAGGCCCACATATGAGCCCTGTGTGCGAGGATGCGCGTGGCACCCATTCAAACGGGCTGCTGTGGTGAACGATTTCGCTCAATACATTCATCGACTCTTAACAGGCCCGAGGCTATTACGGTACCCGGTATATAAAACGTCATAATATATCGGATATCTGTCACTTGGAGGACCTTAATTAAACTACTTTTAAAACAGCAAGCCCATTGAGTCTATAACGGCGTTATCAACCTCAACAGAAATTAACTACAACTACATTTATTGTTTAACTACTTCTGAAGTAGGCCTACGTGTATTGACCAATAGTGGGATAGTAATTGTATACGAGTAGGTCTAGTTAAGATGAGAATCGAAATGTTGGATAACAGGCACAATGAGTAATTATTAGCTTTCACCTTGAAATAAAACACCAAGTAACATATAACTTATTAATTCATAATCAGACTATGTGTATTCCAAAACCGGAAATACAGACTCTAACAAGCA
Source organism: Aporrectodea caliginosa (assembly GCA_020284085.1). Taxonomy (NCBI): domain Eukaryota; kingdom Metazoa; phylum Annelida; class Clitellata; order Crassiclitellata; family Lumbricidae; genus Aporrectodea; species Aporrectodea caliginosa. The sequence goes on from JACEVL010000070.1 coordinate 2,555,122, forward strand.
ACGTTGCTGTCACTTACAGAAAAGTTAGATATAGAAACTGAAGACAAGTAGCCTTGACATAGGCATGTACACAACTGAAAAACTCTTGGTGAAACAGAAGATTCTTAGCACTATAACAAGCTGGATCTATTTCTCACCCGCTTTTAGTACACACTCATTAGTGACAAAAATTTAACGACAGCTCTTTTAAAAAGAAGTTATCTGCTTTTTAACTACCTAAAAAGTAGTTTAACTACTAGTTGTCAACTACAGTACATGTAGCTATATAACCCATGCCCATCACTTCCCGTAAAATTCATTAATTTGTGGAAGTATCCATAAAAAGTCGCCTCTTCGTGGACTCATTTTCTCTGTATACTGCGTTCCTATCTCCAATTTCCCTCTCGATTTTCGATTCCTGATTTTGTAACACACACTCATTTCACTTAGATCGAATGACCATCAATCAATGCCTTCAGGATTACTACTGTGGCACTATAGAAGTTCCAAGATTAGATTAAGTACCGGTAACTTGTCTGTCATGAATCAACACCATTTACGCTGGCATTGGTATGGCAATGGTTTGTGAGCACCACAAAAGTCACTACATGTATATTCAGTGCTTAAATACTTACTTACTTCAACATGGTTTCAATCTAAGCTTTGGCAACCGAATGACTTCAGCTAAATCCGCCTGAAACCGTTCAGTTATTACAGAATTTATTTGCACAACTTGCAACAAAATTCATGGAAATTAATATGAAATCATTGTTCATTCAAAGCAAGCAGTCAGAAATCAAAATTTACAAAATAACACAAAAATCCCAAACCTTAAAAATGTTTCTGGATTAAAGCAACAGACAAACAAATCAGAACACAGGAAAAGCTCTTAGAAAAATCTTCAGTCGAGACGCTGAATACTGGAAAATATCAGTTACCGAATACTGGAAAAGTATTTCCAAAAAACCAATTCATATTGCATGCAAAAATGTCCTAAATTAAAACAATCTGCTGAAAAGCTATCTTCCAGTTCTCCAGATATTCTACACAACCTTGGAGAACTACTGTCTTAGTCACACTAAGCCTCAGCACGAGTCGGCTCAACCCATTGCAACTCTTTCAAGTTACACTCACAAAATTCTACTACAGTCAACAACTAAGAAACGTCATAGTTACAGATAAATAATGGTACTCTGAATTAAAGACAATTTCTGTGCTAGTCCACGTTCGTTCAAAATCATTCTTTAACTATCGGATGCAGGTTGGGATAAGAGAGCAACAACGGAATCATCATCATCACACGACGACATTTGACCCGTCGACCACGGAAAAGAATGTCGGCGAAACGTTACTGGCGCTGGTCACCGCACAGATTGCATTTGCACTTGAACCAACTTTGCAACCGACAGGCCCACCACCGCAATCGTCATCACGCTGGTTCCAGGCCATCTGGAGGATATCACCAGTCGGTGCACCAGTCAGCGTTAGCGGAAGTGGTGAAGTGATACAGTGTTTCGTCATGTTAAGTGATGGTGATTGAATTGCGGCACAGGATTGTGCCGTGTGAGAGTCCGTGTACGCGGGACGTGTGGAAACGATTGTGTTAGGCATACCAGATCGGGTTCGTGCAATCAACAGTGGCGGACCGTGGTTCCCTGCTAGGATGTGGTCAAGTCTTGCAATTTTCATCGCAGGAGGGCCAACTCCTGCGGGATGCATGCAGATTATCGTGCTTCCACATGCCACATTTCCCGGCGTCATATTTGCCACGGCCATATTCACTGACGAGGCCATGCTTACCGAGGCCGTGCTTACCGAGGCCATGCTTACTGGAACCACACTCACTGAGGCCATACTTGCTGGCGTCATATTTACCGAGGCCATACTTGCCAAGGCCTTCCTTAAAGAGGATGAGTTACCAAAGGCTACATTTGTTGCGGCCACATTTGTTGCGGCCACATTTTTTAGCACCACGCTCATCGAGGCCAGGTTAGCCGAGGTCAGGTTGGTTGAGGCCACGTCTGTCAAGGCCAGGTTTGCAGGGGTTGTGCTTCCCATGGCCACTTTTACCGGCAAAGTACTTGCCAAGGTGATACCTGTTAAGGCTGCATTTGAGAAGGCCATATTTCCTAGGGCCACATTCGCTAATTCTATACAGTTCGGTTTCGTCTGTCGCGAGTTACAGACAGCGGCCGAAATTGGGAGATTGGTGAGCTGAGTAGGCAGTCTACCGGTGACTGAAACAAACGGACCGGGCATCGAATAACCCAGAGGAATGACTAGTCCTGTGGCACGAGTTATTGCACCAGGCACAACTCCGGTAAACGAGGAATGAGCAGTTGAAATGGAGCCTACTGAATCACATATCTGGGGACGACATGATTGGGGGACGCAGGGCAAAATGGCTCTAGGTCCAGACAATGGAACCAAAGATGTTTTCGCCATTACCGATGCTGTAGATATGCTTGTACCCCTGCTCGACGAAAGCGTGTTTACGATGGGTTGCGAAGTGGAAGCACTGTTCTGCTGTTGGAGTATTTGAGCGATACAGGACTGCTCGAGATCCTTCTTCTGATAAACTGGAAGGGGTCTGGGGTCTATACAGCTGTATGGATGAAAAACAACAGGTGTCCCATCCAACGAGGCACCACCATCGGAAACAAGAGGTGACACAGAAATCTTTCGATCAAAATCAACTATCCGGTTGGACTGGATATGTCGATCATTATTAGCCGCAAATGACGATCCGTAATCCAGATTTACATTGATAACTTGATCCTGATAAGCAGAAACGTTTTGACCTTCTTGATCATCGGTGCCTAACGTGTATGGTCTCGATGTTAAGCCATCTGGAATTTCTCCCTGAAACAACAACAAGAAGAAAACATTACCATAGAAAAATAAACAAGCCCATGTAAACGCATCATTAACGAACAGAAGAACTGGATCAAAAATTAATCTAAGTAATTTAATATTAAATACATATCATTATAACATAAATCATCTGGAGTATGCCTACTTGCTACAAAACATAAAGTTACAATGATGTTCCAGTATATTTACAATTAACAGCAATTCTCAATAAAAAAGAAATAGAATCCAATTTTTTCAAAAGACATATAGTCACTTGAATACCTGGTACATAACAATTACTTATGAAAAATTAGTCATGTTTCCTTCATACTAACGCAGCATATTAATGAAAGCAAGACTGTAATGTAAATTGGTACAAATGAGGAAATTAACATAATAAGAAACTGAGTAGAAACCTACCAGAGCTGAGCAGCCAACGGGATAAACGAGAGATGGTGCTATGGAGTTTGTAACAACGGTAGGAATGATAGGATCGGCCGAATGACTGGTTGAAGATGAATCCAGCATCGCCAAGTCCCCAGCTGGAATTCTGGTGCTACCAGATGACCTTTGAGAAGAACACAGCACATATTTGTAATTTTTACCGACAGGTACTTAAAATACAACTGCATTTGATATTTGATATGGCACTCCTTATAAAGTTTAGATTTAGAAGTGCATCCACAACCATACGATAGAACATCGATGACCTTTAGCAAAATTAGTGAGTGAAGGAATCACTCGAAATCTCTATGCAGAGACCACCTCAGGAAAGGATCTCTATCTACAGAAGTCTAATCAGATCAATACTCTCAATCAATAATCAATACTTTGGAATAATACGAAAGGATTGCACTCAGACTCTCCACATTACAAGTCTAATCAACTGGCTACTATTCTATTCTATTCTATCTACCGACTTATAAAGAGCCTCTCGCCGTACAACCTAATCAGGGGCACTTCCAGCGCGAAGGACCCCTCAAGAAAAAGAAGTGCCCCACACTAATTTCCATAACATAATATATGGCATAACACATATAGTAGTTAGGTGTTACTGTTATCAAAGAATTAGAGGCAGTGAAAATGTCAACAAATAACTAAAACTGACAAAGAATTTGTCGAAATATCTAAAGCGCCACTCTGGAGCTAATCCCTGTACTTAGTTTCAGAGTAACCCTTTGAGAACTAATGCAGATAGAGAGAAGAATTGCTAAGTTTAATAAAGTTCTGCAATTGTCCTGCTAGACTATGCATTGATGACATCACTGAAAGACTCATGTAATCATCGACTCTAATCTACTAAGGCAACATCAGTTCTGGTTAGTTTCAGAGTAGTGCTTGGAAATTTGGAGATTTATATGATCCTCTGCCTGTGTAGATTACACAATCGGTTGATGCCTTGTGCAATAGACACCGGCGCAATAGAAGTTGCTAATTACAATTACAATAACCTATACACTGGACGATGGAGCTTACGTGTTACACAGACGAGATAAGATTATACTAAAGTAGACATCTAAGGAAGCTCAAAGACATTAGAATAGGCTGATTTAATCAGATCATGAAAGAAACTAACCAAGTGGCACCCATGTTTGACAGAGCCACCTGCGATACCTTCCGTGACAGAGGAAACTCTTGCACTGACGTAACAATAGCCGAAGATTCTATTCCAGTTATGGTTGGAAGACATTCCATCTCGGTGGGAAGAACTCTGGCAGAAACGTCAAGTCCACCGAGTTCCAAGTCTGCGATTCCAGACGGAGTGGTTGTCAACACCATAGGTAAAACAAGATCCGACTGGCACAAGAGTTTTCGACTTCGTTTCCTCGGGCGTTGGCCAAGACTTTCCTTCCGTGCCAGCAACGTTTGATCCAAGCATCCAGACACTTGTTCCGCTCCTTTCCCTTTTTTCTTTGACTTTCCCATTACCGATGGGACCGTCTGATTTGCAGGGCAGGTGGCTGTCGCAACACTCCGTTTAGTACCCCGGTCTTGCTTGTGTTCTGCAGATCCTGACTTTACTGTCCTCTTTATGCCCATTGCAGCCTTTCTCTGGCCTTCGTGTGGTGCCTCATTTACGAGTCTTACGGCCTCCTGCGCCAGAAACTCGTTCAGCGACTTCTCATCAGCACCGGTTGGAAACTGCACTTCCTTTTGGACAAAACAGCCTCCGCAGTCATCTCCCGGTGCATGACCTTCCAGGATATTTGGGTAGGTCACCCGTATTCGATCCGAATCTAACTTCTGAACCTGAACACGAATGACGCACATGTTGGACGACAAGAGGCCAGACGCAAATTCTTTTGTCATGCCACAAACCGTGCTGTCAGGTGGAGTATCACAGTTTCCTACACAAACTTCAGAAACATTTTCACGACGACCATTTACAGCCAAACCGCTGTCATGCTCTTCAACAGAGGGAATCTTGGAGGTCAAAATAAGGTCACCCAAAATGTCTTTTTGTACTTCAATTTTAAGCTCTTGAAAGTCATCAACTTCTTCGGTGTTATCTATGCATAACTCAGCCCCATACTCTTCTACCACAACATTACAGTCTTCTTCCTCCTCTTCTTCTTTATCAAGGTCCCGCAAGGATTCCATCTGCACCTCTCCACGCAGATCAAGGCTTTCTGGCATTCGGTCGATACCCAAACTCCGGATGATCTGCTCAGCCCGACTTTTCAGCTGGATTCCTAGGATCTCCGTTCCTTGAGGAGGAATCGGAGAATGAGACTCTGAGTCGGAGTCGATCATCTGCTCCCGACACATCAAGTCGTCATCATTCCAAGATCGCTCGACGGTGCTCGATCCTTCGCTTCGATCTCCAACACCGAAGGTCGATGAAACAAAGTTCATGCGGTTGTGGAACGAGTTGTGGTCGCCGGATGACCTTTTGGCAGAGGACTCACTCGGTGGCCAGTAGTGGGCGCATGGAATGTAATGGATGCAACCGCCAAATGGGGGAAGATCATTGGTCGTACGCTTCATGTTACGACAGTACATGTGATCGTTCACCCAACAGACGCTACACATGTGCGGTGTCTGACAGTCTGTGTCCTTGCACCTAAATGAAGAAAACAATCAATCAATCAATCAAGAGTTTCATCAGAACTTCAACCAATCAATCAATCAATCAATCCGTCAATAAATCAAAAGAGAATCAAAGACATTAACCACTCAAATCAACTGATCAAATCAATCAATAAAATCAAACAATCAATCAATAAAGTCAATCAATCAATAAAGTCAATCAATCAATAAAATCAATCAATCAATAAAGTCAATCAATCAATCAATAACATCAATCAATCAATCAATAAAATCAATCATTCATGATAGCCTTCAACATCTCAGGGCAGAAAACCAATCAGTCAGTCATGAGCACACAAATGAGCATTGCGGACATGAGCTTTAGTTAAACTAATTTAGTTTGAGTTGTCATCCGATCTGTTTGCAAAGGAGTTTTGTATTTTTTTCTAGTCTTCATTTAGTTTCTCTGTTCTGCTTTGCGCCAAATAAAGTATATAATTAAATAAATGGTAACAACCTTATCCATTATCCAATCAGGTCATCCTGGACGTTCAAAACACATTTTCTTAACAAAATAATAAAAGATAATCGAATACACCTTTAACAATAGGATACACATTTGAACCTTAAACAATGCACCTGATGTCGTTCAGAACTAGGGTTGTTAAAATCGTTTTTTTTTGGCAATCCGAATTTCGCTTTTAGAAATCCGATTTTAAACCGAATTTCGTTTTTTATTGGCCTTTATTGAAAATTTAATATATTATTATATAACGCAAGTTATTTTATATATTAGGTACCTTAACGTACGTTAAATAAACACCTTCTTATCTGCCGGCTATATTCGATGAAAACAATCGTAAACACTAAAGAAATGCATGAATTAATTCTTTCTGGCATTTCTTGAAATTTTCACTACGAAAATGATTTTTGAAAAATTTCGAATTTCGTTTTGTCAATAATAAAAACCGAATTTCGTTTTCAAAACCGAAATTCGGATTTCCGAATTTCGTTTAACATCCCTATTCAGAACTTGCCTCAATATTTCCCTCTTACAGCCTGTGCCTTTCCGTCAGTAGACTGACCGGCTTTAATTCTGAACTCTTTATGTCTAATCAACTGCGATAGAGAAGTTGTTTGGTTATTAATTCCGTACTTACAGGAACGATAATGATAGTTTATTTTTACTGTACAACATGAAACAAAAGTTGCAAAAAGCGAGTACATCAATACCTTGGACTTATTACTCATTTCTTACTAGAGGCAAACAATGTTTTAGACTAGACTCAATAAACATAAGAATGACAGGTTTACAAACCTGTATGACAGGAACGAATAGTTGCTGAAATCAAGGACATCCTCCAAGCTCTTGACTTTCGGCTCGCTTCTGGATTTTGAGACTCTGTTCTCCTCTTCCGTCTTCTCGGTTGCTTTGCTCTTTTCTGCCAAACTCAAGGTCTTGGATGACCTCGGACTTTTTCCAAGTTTGTCTTTGGGGACTTTCTTTTGCCTTTTCCCTGTCAGCTGTGCAGGCTTCTTCCCTGGAGAAGACTTCTTTTCCGGAGCAGGGCAAGGCATCTCAGCGGGTGCTTCTACGACGGGACTAGCAAAGGAAGATTCTGTCTGACTTGAATCCGGTTCCTGTGTACTTTCTGTCTCACAAGCTGTCGAGTCCTGCACTGGCTTCCCAGCGCAGCCTTCGTCGCCTGTTTTCTCCTGCACTGATGAAGCACCTCCGACCACATCAACAACTGTCAACTCGTCATTTGTTGTTTTGTCTGTCGGCTTCTTAGCACCATCTTCAAATGAGTTTGTCTTGGGTAGATTTCGAGGTGAGTCCTTCAAGCCCATCTCCCACTTATGGTTCTCCTCAAATTCGTCTGGATTAGCACGTAGAAGATGTCCCCAGACTCGTCGTTTGTTGCCCTGTTGACGGGCACTTCTGCGAGCTCCAGGCTCCAAGTCGGATGTTTCATTCAGAACGGTACAGGGCTTCATCGGCTTCGAAAAGAAGACACAGAACAGTCAATAAACAGCGAAAGATGAACGCTGTGTATTTATTTATAGTTTATTAAGGAATAATTTTCATTTAACGATATGACATTTTTAAATAAAAAAGCGCATGATTGCTCAAGTAGTGTTTGCGTCTTCGTCTTAAGCAGACAAATAACATCTTAAACTCGAGATCACGAGTCTCATGATTTTCTCTGTAGACAGGCTTGTAATGAAGTGCCTTATTTTCGACTGGTTATCAAAATCTCTCAGTAGCTGGTCCTAAGCCATGGAATTTGCTAAACAGTTCGATTAATTCTCTGATGTCATACATGGGTAAACCTTAGATCCATCTCTTTCAACTTCCACCATACCCTGGCTTGAGGTTTCTGTCATCCATTGGACTTCGAACTGGTAACTTTCCAACGGATTATGATCTTTGATTGCGATTTCATTTGAAGCAACCATCGTTTTATGTCTTCAGCATTACGGTAACAGCACTATAGAAGTCATTAGATTAGATTAGATTAGCTATTAGATTAGCTATTAGGGTGATTCACAAAAATTGAAAATCTTATATTTTTGGTGCTCTTGCTTTTTTCTGTTCCTTTTGGTAATAAAATAAAGGGGAAAAAATCTTAATGACATTGGATAATATTTAGTACTGCCTCAAGGACCTTGAAATTATTTAACTTTAACTCGTTTTGTCGAAAATTTGAATTTTAGTAAACAAACAATTTTACTGGAAAATTTAAATAATGCAGTCTTAAAAACAATGTAGCACTGCCTAAGAGGCTATTGTGTATAATTATTTTAAATCCCAATATGTTTTTAATTAATTAAAATGAGATTGGTAGAAAGTATGTATGTACCCAATTTCTGTATTGTATTTACTAGACAACACTATTCATTACATTCAGGGAAAAGTGTTTTTTGATTGAATTTGGAAATTGTTTCCGATGGTCTTCTATAATTTGGAACAAAAATTGTTTTTGATCTTCTTGCTTCGTCAAGGTTGAGTTGAAGTTTGATGCTAGTGCAATCCCTCTATGAGACGCTTAGTTTCTGTGGAAACGTTTTTGGAAAAAACCAAGTGGTGCCATTTCTTTGCCATAAGTGACGACCAATTGCTTTCAATCCTGTTTGCGAAATTACTTTGGATGTTGATGAATATTTTGTCAGATCTTATATCAAGTGCAGATCACATGCATTGGGACATGTGATCCATGCTTTCACATAAACTAAAGTTATAAAAAAATCCAAATTGCAAACAACCAGCGGCTTCATTTGTCTTAGCTTGAATTTACTTTGAAATAAAAAATCTGTAAAATGTAAATGAGTGTAGTCATCCAGTGTGCATGATGGAATGTATCTGGCACTCAAAAATCTGCTCCATGTGGTGGAAACTCTGTAAGAGAGATTAGACCGAGCTCCAATAATTCTCTATAATCTTCCCTCAGGAGCTTCAAGTTCAATGTTAGTGTAGAATATCCATTATAAATTGTATCATCTCCATCTTTAGTGTCTTTAACTGTTCATTTAGACAATTGTCTGTATTAGAACAGTACATTTCTTGGTAAATTCTGGGTCAATATTGCTGGAATCCCTTAAAAAGTAATACATCTGGATCTCATGTTGCACCAAAAGCTGCATTGAATACGTGTAGGCTACACATACATGTAGTACTTAATGAAAATGATGGTGATAAGCAAGCCATAGCAAATTTATTTTCAAGTTTTTTTCCATTAAAACGCAAACTCCATTGAGGCGACCCATGTTGGAAGCAGTCATATCAAAAGATATTCAAACTACCCAAGCTTGTAGGTAATACTCTACCCCAAAATGTTTCCTGAGGTTCTCCAATAAGACAAAATGAAAGTCTTTGACCTGGTTTAAACCATAATATTATTTTCTTTATTAAAAATACTAAAAAGAATTTCTCAAGTAGTTTGCAGTATTTTGTTTTTAATAAATTATAATAATAAATTAACAAATTTGGTTGTTTGCACAATCCACCATTTTACTTATGCTTAATATTTGTAGTAGTAGAAGTAGTTGCAGATAACGACACTGTGTGATAACAAAGATCATTAGCATCGCCCTCCTCCTTCATCCGGGTTTGGGACTGGCACTGCCTGGCACTAGGGCACGGACATGCAGTGACGGAGGAGTAATTTTGTATGTTCTTTTTTAGTTATTTATTAAGAAATAGGTAAGTAAGTAATTTAAAATGCTTGACAATAAAAACAATTAATTTAATAAAATTTATCTATAAAATAAAACTTTGAGCTTCTTGAGGCAGTCCTAAATACAAACCAAATTCAGCCAAATTTCACAGTTTTGCCCTATGTGGTAAAAGGAACTCAAAAAGTAAAGAGCCTCTCTCAATTGTCTACCTTAATTTTTTTTGCTACAGAACTTGAATCACCCTATTAGCTATTGTATTGTTTTTTAAAGAAATTATTTTAAAACATATACCTCTGGTTTTTTCTTTGGCACGCACTTCTGTTTGGCAGGATTTTGAACGACTGCGACATTATCCAACTCCGCTTCCTTCGTTTCTTCTGTACTTTTGTCATCAGGTGGAGCCACAACTTCCTCCGCCATCTTCTCCTCTGCGACAACAACACCACCTGTGCTTGGATCCTCAGGTTTTGACTCCAAAGGTACAGTCTCAACAACGAGTTTTGGAGGAGCACTACGTGTCTTGGAAAGCTTTGGCGAAGCAAGTAATGGAGGGCCATCCTTGCGCAGAATTGTAAATTTTGTAACTGTGGAGAAAGTCGATACCTTTGGCTTCGATTGGGCTGCATTTTGCAATGCACTTGGAATTGACGTCAAGGATTTTGTGGCTGGTTTCAATTGGTGATCTATAACAATTCCCGACAGCGACAATCCTTTTGTAATCGCCACTTTTCTGTAGACCATTCCGGGCATAAGTCTCGGCTTCAGTATTCGTCGTAGCTTTCCGCCGGCCTCCCGGTGTAGTTTGTTTGGAGAGCCCTCCAATTTTTTAATGTCAGATTTCGGAACGAGACCAATCATCGCCAGAAAGTTGACGGAGGGGCAACAGTCACTAGGGTAAGCAATTGCATTTCGATCTATTTGATCATGAGCAATCTGTGCATTGAGTGGAGGCGACGGATCCTCCTTTCGTGTTTCACCATCTGTAGCTTGATCCTTGATTCTGTCAATGGTTTCATCATCGACTTTGATTGCCTTTTCATCCAATTTCATCAACTTTACACAGACATCATTTGCTTCGGCCATTAGAGATTCGACTTCAGGTTCTAGTTTTCTTTTCTGTGCATGGCATTCAAAACCAGACTCTGTTTTACTCTCAGTAGCCTCTTTTACTGGCGACATCTCGTGTTTTATTGGAGAAGCTGAAACAACCACACTAGGATCCTTTTTAGGCTCTTTACTCCTTTCCTTTTCTGATCGGCTTGTCACCTTCTTTTTCACACACTTGTCTGGTTTATCGCCACACCTCGTGTTGTCCATCTTCTCAACATCTGGAGATTTCTTTACATCAGTCTTTTGCAAAGACTCTACCTCTAATTTCTTTGATGAAGCGACCAATTTCTGTGACAACTTGCCATCTTCTTTCTTTGGTGTGGTGCAAGTTTTCTGGGGCACTAAGGAGTCTTCCTTCTTTGGTGACACAACTGCTTTCGCCAGTACTACCACACTTTCTTTTTTCGGTGACATGCTTAGCCTTTGCAGGACTTTGGCGTCTTCTTTCTTGGGTGATGCACTTGGCTTTACTTGCGTCTTCGTATCAATTTCCTTAACAGATCTGACTTGCTTCGGCGCCACTTCAACGCCTTTTTTGTGTGACTTGCCAGTCTTTGGCAGAAGCTTGGCAGCTGCTTTTTTTGGCATCATGTCCGATTTTTCTTGCACTTTCGCATCTCCTTTCTTTAGCAAATTACCGGACTTTTGTTGTGTCCTGGAGGCTTCTTTCTTTGGTGAATCAGCTGACACTTTGCGGCTGGAAGTCACGCTTTTTGCTGATTTGGAAGAGTTGGTGACAACAGTCTTTGACTTTGGAGAAGTCTAAAATCAGGAAATTTGACTGAATTGCATAACTAAAAACATGACATTTGATAAAGAGGAAATGACCGACATCTTAAATATCATCGAACCAAATGTAATCAATAATAGTATTACATGGATGATGATCTAATTTAATCTGATATGAAAAGGGCATTATAAACATCCCTCATCCAGTCTGATATCACGGACTGCTACAGTGCAATTATCGTCTGAACATACATGCCATATGTCAACAGGTAATAAATTGGTAGGCTCCAAGTGTGCGCGTGGGCCCACCACTGGCGACTCGTCTAGTTTACTACAGGTGCATTGTTTTGCTAACAAAGCCAATTGGCTCGTATACATATATTTTTGTTTGTTTGTTTGAATGTATTAAGCTTGCCAAGTACAGTGTTGTGCATTTGCTAGTGCTTCTCATTAAAGAATATACTTACTTAACTGATGTATTGGGAGGGGATTTATGATAATGGTAACACTCTGTCATGAAGAGCAGATCAGCACGGACGTTGGATCACTTCTCGCTACCCTCCCAAAGGTCGACTCAGCCTTTCACTCGCCAGATGGTATTAATAAAATAAGCAGTACTTAGGACGTGATGGGCGACGGAAGACTCCTTAGTGCCTTGCATGGCTGCCAAACAGTTAAATTCGACTCCTGTAATAACTTGTGATCATCCATCCATATAATGAAATGTAATCATACTGCGTTGTGTTAGCTTGAAATAATAAACAAAGATTATTATTAGATTATTGTAATATTAGTTCTTAATGCCACTGAACATAATATAGACTAGCACAGATAGTGTGTGTCTGATTTGTTTTGCTCCTTGATTGGTGCTATATAAATGTTCAATTACAATCATTATGTACAAGTCATAAATCGATGACCACTTCAAAACAAGAAAGTCTATTACTGCTATCCATTTGAAGTAGAGCTGTACCGAATATTCGTATTCGCTTCGCTTCGGACCGAATAGTGCTCCGAATAGTTTATTCGTATTCGGCCGAATAGTTGTTCTAAACCGAATACGAATAGTAAAAGCGCTACATAAATGATAGCATATATAAAAAATGCGCTATATAAAGTTAACGATTCACTATCTAGTTTCCTTTGTGATCTAAGCTTTTTTTTGGCTTCCGGATTTATGCCCGTGAGATAAATAAATCTTGAACTTTTTCGATTTTAGATAAAGTTAACATTTACTGTGTATTAAGTGTTCTACAAAATTTACAATCAGCGAAGTCCAGTGTGGAAATATTTTGTAATAAGAGACTATGATCCGAGCAAGATCAAATGCACTTTGCACTATGTGCGAGGTAATAATTTCACGTGCTAGGCCTACTGGCCATTCGACAAGTTCCACAATAGGATTAAAATAATGATCATTTAGGTCAAAAGTTAGAGCTGAAGAATATAATTTCATGCACCAAAATGCGATGCATCTCCAGTGGAAGGTCCCATTCAAAGAATTTGATTCGTTTAGTGGTTCTGCAAGCAAACTTGCGTAGCTTTGAGTAAAAAGTACAATTACTTTCTAATGTAATTCCACTGAAAGCAATTCAGAATGGCAGTCAATATGAAGGTCACCTACTGTACAAGATGTGAGTTATGCGTTTAAATGTGTAGGGCCTATATATTAAGTATGACATTGTAGGCTTCTTGTGTCCGGTTTTTACTTGCTCTGTGGTCATCTACTATTCGTATTCGTATTCTTATTCGGCCGAATAGTGTGGCTAATTATTCGTATTCGGCCGAATAGTAAAAAATGCTATTCGGTACAGCTCTAATTTGAAGTAGTACCACCAACTTTCAAAGAGTTCAGAATTTATGTTGGACATAACAATTACAAGTCTCAGTCAAGTGGCACTAGCAAAAAACATGTTACTATTTCACTTGCAGCAGTAACATAGTGCATAATTTACCCGTTTCACCGGAATACATGTACTAGGTGAGCTAGGGTTCCAGTCTTGTCCACTGGCCACCCGCTTGAATAAAGACGAGGCCGCCGCTTTGGCCTTCCTTTCTGTTCGTCTTCGTAACATCATGGCATTCATTAGCAACAAAACCTAAACAACAACATATCGTAATGTCAGAATTTTAAAGTCCTATCTTCAAGCAAAGCAAAGGGCACCAGCTTATTCAAGAGTGCTGCTTCAAGTCAGAGGGGTTTTATTGAAAGATAGCAAGTGAAATAACAAAATCTGGTTTCCACCAGACCAGAGACAGAAGTAAACAATATGAAAAGTTCAAAAAAATAATTAAGCATAAATTATAATTGTGTATCACCAAAGCTCACATCAGTTGCACAAAATAAATTTTCCTGTGCCCAAACAACTGCATGTTAAGAGAACGAGCTTGCTTTATATGCTCCATAATAATTGGGTTTAGTTCAAGTTCATCTAGGCAGCTTATATACATGCACAGAACTGTCATAGATTGGAAATGATTTCAAGGACAAGTGGCCCAATACGTTACACCTGCTTAACTCAACCGAATCTCACATTTGCTCATGATTTTGTTTTGCCTGAGCTCCTATGAAGAAGCTGGCTCCTTAGATTTCTAGGGTAAGTTTACAGTGTACATCTTAATGTTAAATCTTGATCATGTTTCAGTGTTTTACTGAAATGCAACTTTTAGACTGCATATGTAAAAAATTAAATACCATTTCCATCAAACAATGCTCATAAAACAACCTGTTCCTGATGTTACTGTTATTTTTTAAATTTGTAATGAGTAGTCATAGAAATGTGAATCGAGTCTTACAAAATGTGAACTGAGTCTTACATATACAACTTGGAAATAGAGGTCTGCATCCCTAATTTAAAATATTTAAGATATTTTGCAATATCTTATTTAATTATTTTTGAACTTTACAAATTTCCACTCATTAGAGCACTTGACAGTTTTGGTTTCATAACAACTAGACCGTATTTGCCCATTTCACCATAAAACTCTCCTGTATCATTGAGTTAACTCAGAATAAATGTAGGTAGTCTTTTAAAACAAAACCTCTCTTCATAATTTATTCTCAAAGCGCTATATCAATTTTAGTTGATACTTCGCGAGTGTGAATCATAACTTCATAAGCATATAAACAGAAAATTTTCAAGTGCGCCGTTATTCGCAAAGCAGTCAAACATGCTTCCAATAGTTTCCCAGCATTTCAAGTTTCACTCCTTTTAGCTTAATTAGGACTTAATTAACTAAAATAGGCAATATGAACGCCCCCACACGTCTATCCGGATAAGTACAAGTTAACACGGCGCCTAAGAGCCACTGATTCCTACAGCAATCGGTCTCCACGACCCGAGCGATCGGCAGCGTTGGGACGGCCCCTGAAGGACTCGTTCGGCTCAGGGGGTCGCCGGACCCTTTCACGAGCTTTCCGGATACTTAGAATTCAGTGGGAAGCGATCCCGGTCCTCTAGCATTGACCGCCAGAGGTCCCGATCCAGAGGCGCGCCATCTTCCCGTGTCCGTCCGATTGTCAAACAACGAACGACGCTCATTGGTCAGCACTCAGTTTGCCATTCCCACAGTCGCTAGGTGGCGCGTTCCGCTTAGTAAGTAAGAATATTCTTCAATTTTACTACTAGAAAATGCATAGTAGCTTACAGAAGAAATAAATAATAGAAACATTTATGCAAAGTAATATAGCATTGTCATAATAAAACTGTTCTGCAAAGGCGTCAGAGTGAGATCATATGGAATTGCACATAAGTAAGTAGAATGCCCAATTACACACGAATTGTAGCCTGTTTCGTAATCGCTAGGCTATAATGAAATGTTGTTTCGTTCATAGCCATAAACAGTTTATTACACGAAATATTTTAATCACAGGCGCTTAATCTAGGCAAAAATCGTAGCTCGAAATCGTAAGCGCACACTGGAGACTTCTACGTAATTTATAGCACATAATTATAACTTATGACGCCAACAGAAGAATATTATGGTGTGGGGGTTCAGACGCTGCTGTTGGGAAGCAGTCACAATGACGGTTCATCGTGCACATAGTGCCAGATAGGTCGACCATCACGCGAATTGTGTTTGGGGTTGCATTCTCTTTTTGGATTCCACGAGGGTGCCTGACAAAATGAAGAAGAACAGGAAGAACAGTCTCTTGGTTTTCGTCATCGACGTATTAGGACGAGTCACTCTATGAAGGACGCATTTGCTGAGCCCTCTTTGGGTCAATAGGTGGCCACCAATGATACAGTGCGGGCACTCTATGGGCCCATTGAAATATGATGGTTGCCTGGGTGCCAGAAAATGGTTCCACAGATCCACACCACTGCATATTCATTTTGCAATCGAGTTCGCTAGGGGCGCTACTGAAACAAAAACCGAAGAAGAGCTGCAGCCCTTAGGTTAGCCTGAGAGGCAGCTATGGGTATGAAGTAGGGCTGTTAACGAATAAAATTTGTAATAGTTAACTATTTAAGAATTAACAATTAATTAATAGTTCACTTGTGATTAAATGCATTCCCAATAAGTGATGACAAATACAAAATTAACATTATTCATTGATTATCTTTTAAGAGTAGGCCCTAGTGTTAATATTAATTATTTATTGCTAGTTAGTTTGCCTATAGGGCCTACATAGGCCTACTTCGCAGCCTAGTTATTTGCTCATATTAGTGGTCTTGTTCATATTTGCAGTTCAAAATGTCTTCCTTCAACCAATTGCGTAGATAAACCATCTTGTTAACTCTCCTATGTTCTATGAGCAACGTGTTTTGTTGACAATATAACAAGTGGTCAATCAGTCTTCGATTAATCGTTAAAAAATAAATTTAATCGTTAAAATTAATTAACGATTAATCGATTAATTAATCGTTAACTTTCGCAGCCCTAGTATGAAGTGTTAGCGACTTCATTTTCTTAGCCTCGGCATATGAGAACCGGTGGCTAACCCATTTCCTCACCGTCACATCTACCCATCGACATTGTACGGTGAGTGTACACATTATGACTGAGTCTGCTAGGGGCGCAAAACCTCGAACCAAATTTCTGACCTTGCGGGATTTTAACCCCGACCTTTTGATTGACAGTTCATGCAGTACACTTGCCAGATAGTTAGATGGACAGAGTAGCTTTTAAGGCGGATGTCGTTTAGGGTCGGGAGGGTGGAGGATTAGATGAGTCGGGTTATGAATTCTTGAAGAGGTGAAAGAATGTACACAGGTCACATTAGAAGTCAGAAAAGAAACTTAAACTAATGAGGACAAATTAAATTAATGAGGACAAAACTGAACACGCTAGATAAACGTATAATTCACCAGTAGAATTTGGCTTGTGTACAGATTTTGCATAGTGGAGACCATGGACTTGTTGACTCGACGATTAATGAAAGGCGCTATAGAAACTCTTAGATTAGATCAGATTAGCATCAATCTTCAAAATCTTGGTGACGTGCTAACGTGAACCATGCAATGACTGAGCGTGTATAAATGCATGTACATGTATGTAGCCTATGTACGTTAAAAAGTGTATTTATTTTATTTTGTATACGCACATAATAAACTTATAAATGCACTTATATAATTTAATAGTATGTATAAAGGAATCACATATAAAAATATTATATAGGTATGCACATGTAGCCTATTATGATAAAAAGGCGATGTTGATAATTTTTGCCCTATAAGAACAAAAATTAGACCTGATAAGCTGCCAACTGAGGTGTGGGGTAGTCTCATAGAGCACCAACCTAACAGGTCTCCATATCCTATAACGAACAACCTTGATTTCATGATTACATTTTAATTGCCACACACACGCAGACTCACACACGCGCTCACTCACACACACGCGGTGCACCCCACACCTTATAGGCCTAATTTATGTAGGCTGCTGTGTTCTCGTGTTACATTCGCAGCCCATTGCAGATTAAAAAGCGATGCCAATCTCTTTTAATAATTGAAATAAAAGCGAATCTCGCAGAAGGGGTGAGAAATACAGCGTTAATCGCATAAGCAGGAAAGGATAGGCTTTCCAGTGTATAGCGTCATCTTGCGGCTGCCAGGACTGATGACGTCGATCGTCCGTGCTTTGACCTAAAATGGTTATGAGGAGTTTCTAACGGAAAGAACTGGTCCATTAACTCCGTACTAGGGTAGTGCCAGTCCCAAACCTCGATGAAGGAGGAGGGCGAGGCTGATCATCTTTATATTATGGCACAGCGTCGTTAAACAGCAACTAACCAAGATTGTTTAACGACATCTTACGGCAGCCAGGGCCGTTGATGGCACTTGATGCTGACCTTAACATCACCTCCTATAACCAACTTGAGTCGTAGGCTACTCAGTTTCGAACTGACTCTTTTACAAGTTCTGTTTAACGAAGCTGTGTCATAACGAAAGTCCTTCCGTTTATTATGATGTACTACGATATTAGTAATTACTTGGGTCTTGGGTGACCCTATAGATCTAGCGGGACTGTTGTCCCTTCGGGATCCCCTTTGTTGCTAGTGATGGAAAATATTCATGCTATACTGTTGTGTTGTGATGCTAACAATGGCAAATAATCATGTTACCTCTGATTCGCTACTCAGTGGCTTCAATAAAAGAATTGATTGATTGATTGATTGATTGATTGATTGATTGATTGATTGATTGATTGATTGATTGATTGATTGATTGATTGATTGATTGATTGATTGATTGATTGATTGATTGATTGATTGATTGATTGATTGATTGATTGATTGATTGATTGGCGTCGCCCTACTCCTTTATGATCTTTATCTAATATTTGAACTGGCACCCCACCGAAAACGGCAGTTGCGAAGTCAGTTCAGTTCTACGGATCTGAAATCAAGAAAATGAACTCATATATAGGTCTACAATTATTACTTTCTGTTAAAGACGTCAACGGTCATAACAGCCATAGGATGTCCTTAAACTTTGGAATAAATAAAAAATGGAATGGCGAGAACTGTTCAAAAAATATTTCCATTGTCGTCAACGTCTTTGAGGCCATAGATGTCGTTAAACTCTGGACCGGATCCATCCTTCTTTTGTAACATACGTTGGTGTTCCCTATGTCTTCCAAATATTGTGTAAGGTTGACGTCAATTAAGCTTATAGTCATCAGTCATAGGGCCTAGATTACAGTCATAACTTATAAGATGTCACTTAAGGAAACACTTTCAAATTATCTTTGGACGGTCTTTTGATCTGTTTGGTAGGCTACGCCTATCCATACCCCATAATATCCATAATGATGCGATGTTCGCTTTAGACACTTTAAACACGCTTTGACCATTGATATATTCATCAAGAGCCCCGAGAGTAATACATTGCTGTAATATGCCAAAAAACAATCTTTGTCGGCGGCAACAGCCTAGTATGCTGTCATAATCTGCCGTTAAAGTGTGACTCCAATTATCCAGTAACATATTGCGCTTGCTATCCATTGATGATTATTATAGCAGTGGTCGAAACGTGTTTAAGGTGTCTAAAGTGAACATCGAATCGTTATGGATATAAAAATTATGTTGACGGTATCGGTCTTTGTTGTCGTAGGCTGTCGTTAAACTCTGGATCCATCCATCCATCCAATAATAGGGGCCTAATACATCGTTTTGACACAGTGTCGACTGTGTCGTTAACAGCAATTAGGCCTAACTATCCAAAATAATAATATATGGCTGCATTAGGTCATACGAAGAGTGAGAACTGTTCAAACTAATTTCTTCCGACGTCAACGGCCTTTGTTGCCGTAAGATGTCGTTAAACTTTGGATCCTATCAGACGGGCATTTATGCTCTTTATGTGTAACAAGCTACATCGTTGGCATTGGGTCCAACAGTTTAACGACATTTTGTGGCAACAGAGGCCGTTGACGTTCTCAGGATTCTTTTCAAACCATTTGCACCGTAGCATAGCCTAGATCATATCCGGACGGGATACCTATAGAGATGATTAGGGCTGGAGGAGACGAAATGGTAAGGAAAATAACGCTCCTGTGCAACAGGATTTGGGAGACGGGAGAGTGGCCGAAGGACTGGAAGAACTCGGTGTTCATTCCCATCTTCAAGAAAGGTGATGCCAAGGATTGTGGAAACTATCGCACAATAGCACTGATTTCGCATACCAGCAAAATATTGCTCAAGGTCATCCACAAAAGAATGGAGAGCACAGTGGAGAGAGAGCTGCCGGCAAATCAGGCTGGATTTAGGAAGGGGCGAGGAACACGAGATCACATAGCAAATTTGAGGTGGTTAATGGAGAGACAGAGGGAGTACGGCCAGGAGGTACATCTGTGTTTCATTGATTACAGCAAAGCCTTTGACTGCATAGATCATTCATTAATGTGGAAAACCTTAAAGGAGATGGGAATATCAACGCATCTCATCATGCTGCTTAAAAGCTTATATGAAAATCAGGAGGCAGTTGTCAGGACGGAACACGGCGACACTGGAAAATTCAAGATAGGGAAGGGAGTGAGACAGGGGTGCATACTCTCTCCGATCTTGTTCAACCTATATGCTGAAAGGATAATTCGAATGGCAGAGCTGGAAACGGCGGATGAAGGAGTGAAGATAGCAGGACAAATACTGAACAATCTAAGATATGCGGACGACACAACGCTTTTGGCTGGGAGAGAGGAAGACCTCGCAGAACTAATAAAGAGACTGAGGAGGGAAAGCGAGAAGGCTGGGTTATACTTCTATATCAAGAAGACCAAGATCATGACAACGGCAGAGTGGGAAACTTTCGAGATAGATGGAGAGGAAATACAGGTCGTAACGAGTTTTTCGTTTCTAGGCTCAATGATTGAAAGAGAGGGTAGATGTGAGACAGAGGTGAGACGCAGAATAATACTAGGGAAATCAGCAATGCAGGGAATGGGACAGATATGTAGAGACAGGCATGTGAGTATGGAGACAAAAGCAGGGTTGGTGAAATCAATGATTTTCCCGATAGTGTTATACGGATGCGAGACGTGGACAAAAACAAAAGCGACAGAAGATAAGATTGATGCATGCGAAATGTGGATATGGAGAAAATTGCTGGGGATATCGTGGACAGAAAAGAGAACAAATGAATCTGTCGTCCAGGAAATAGGGCAACTAAGAGGCTTGACACTGCAACAAAGGGCCATCAGACAGAAATTGATGTACTTTGGACACGTAATGAGAGCAGAGGGATTGGAGATTGGAGAAGGAGATGATGCTGGCGTGCGGGGAGGGGAGGAGGAGTAGGGGTCGGCCGAGAACTCGCTGGATGGAAGAGATATATAGGAGGACAGCGATGAGCCTCGCACAACTAAGGGACGCGGTACGAAGCAGGGAGGATTGGAGGAAGCTGGTCACGACGGTCGCTAGAGTTCCACGAACTGATGGCACAAGGTGACAAGGTGACAAGGTGATAGCCTAGATAGTGCAATAGCTAATTAAAATTAGTCCTACTAAAAATTGGACTCTTGAACGGATTTCAACATTTAATTAAACGATCTCTTATTGCATCAAAAGCCGTTAAAAATGAACAATTCTGACCTTCCGTAACCTTTAGCATAGATATGTTTACAGAGCAAAACTATAGTCTATATAGCTCGCAATTGGCGATTGACGAATATACAGCGTTGTGCGACAGCATTTAAAGGTGTCGAAAGAAAAGCACATATTGCATTAGGCGTATCTATTCTCTAGTTACCGTACTCTAGTCCTTGCCTATAGGCCTACCCATATCTTATTGCTCTCAGGTCTGTTCTTTACTGTGCTCTTTATAAGACGTGTTTTCGGGTATATGATCGCTACAAGAAGGTCTACAGATCGAAGGACCTCGGCCTAATAGTTCAATGGTTTCATACGGCAAATCGAATAGGGACCTACTGTGCGCTTTCGTTTGCATCTGATCGTGTTTCTTAAAAGCCTATTTCAACACGCTGCAACACCGTAACTTAAAATCTTCATTCTCTGACCTAGGCCTACAGATTGCGATTTTTCACTATAGGTTTCATTTGAAGCGACAGTCGATATTATATCGGCGCTATAGAAGTCATTAGACTACGTTAGGCATAGGCCTACAATCCGAATCGTTACGGCTGATGCGAAGAAAAGACTTTCAGGCTTCAAATTATCTTAGGACGCTCTTTGATCTTTTTGAGTGGCCTATCCATACTTCAACGCCTTTGAGAAGTTCTTTTTAAAGGAGCTATACAAATATTCAGATATTGACATAAAAGCTTATACAGCTCCTGTACAAATCAGAACGTTAAATATATAGCCTAAATTCTTGCAACAGTTATGGCATTATAGGCCCTATATATAAGGAGGGCTATGCCTAGGGCCTATATAATGCCTATTATTATGTTTGGCTGTAACAATTGTTTTCTGTAGCCTATTATTTAGGTTCCTGTGGTCAGGCATTCGCCGGTGCCAAAGCTAAATGAAAATCTGGAAACGCGACACCCGCCAAACAATTCGATACATGGTTCTAAACTCAGTTTGGCATTCTGCCCATTTAATACTCAAGCACCTGTTAATGAATGGAACCGCTAACCAAAGCCAGGACAGTTCGCAGTTCAAATCAAGTTCCAATAGTAGTAGCCTATGGTAGTAGAAGCAATCTGTTGCATTCTTCAACAACTGGAAGATCTCCAGAAATCCGAAATATTGATACTTGCGGATGTATTTGGAGCCCGAAAATCTTAAGACTTATTATTACTGGGCTATTGGTGCTATACGTGGATGTGGAGATCCGAAATCTGTTACTTTCTACAAATCGTCTCTTACAGCAGCAAAAGCATCACATACAAATCCGAATTCTTGTTACCTGAGGATGTATCTTGAGGAACGAAAATCCCAAGACTTTTAACTGAGGTTTTGGCGCTACAAAAGTCACCGGATTGAATCGTAAACATGGATCTGAACGCGACGTGTGGTTCGGGGCCAATCCTCTCAGCAATCCTCAGTCAGATAACGAACTGTTCGGGGGACTGGACACCTACGCTGCGCAGACCCTCGTCTGTCCAGAGCGTCCTATATCTCCTCGCACTGGCAATCATTGTCCTTACGTCTTTCGTGGGCAACCTACTCGTCCTTGTGGCCGTGATCTGGACGCCTGGTCTCCATCGAACCAACAACGCCCTGATGGTATCTCTCGCCGTTGCCGACTTACTGCGAACGGCGACCGTAATGCCGATCCACGGGTACCTGCGGCTCACCGCGGAGAACACGGTGACAGTATCTGCAGGGGGCAATGCCCTCTGCTCCATTCACTATGCCCTGCTGCTGGGCTTGGACGTCACCGTCGTCCTCAACGTTACCCTGATCGGCATCGAGAGGGTGTGCATCATCGTCCGTCCCCTCAAGTACATCTGCATCGTCACCCGCACGAAACTCTGTCTGACCATCGGAGGAATCTGGGCGGCAGGACTCGTTAACGGCGTGATTCACATCATCAGACCCCACGACAACAGCATCGAATTACCGGTGACCTCGTTGACCTCGCAACCTCTGACCTTGACCGTTCTAGAGCTCAGAACCTGCCGCCGCCGGATGACGTCTACCGCCGACGCCATATCCTACTTCCTCTTCCTCTTTGTTATACCACTTGTGGTCATCGTCGGTTGTTATGGTAAGATATTCCTCGTCGTTGGTTACCAGATCCGGAGAATGAACAACAACCCGACGGTCAATGCGAACACCAAGGAGCAATCGGAGAGTCGCTGGCACCCGGAAAACAGTCTCTGTGAAAACGGTGGAGGTCAGCCGGAAGGAAGTTCGCCTCGCAGCTGGGTCACTGCAGTCACGGCAAGGTCAAGGACAGAGGACATTCAGAATGGGAGACTGGAGGTCGCGAGAACAGCTGGTTCGGATCTAATTGGTGGAAGCAGCTTGTTCAGTTTTAACGATATTAAAGTCGAGCAACTGAAAGAGACGATGAAGTCTTTGAGACTTCCTCAGCGGCGGTCAAGAGCAGTCCGCCATCCGTTCATGCCGATCATTCTGGAAAATTACTGGAAGAAACGTCGAAAGAACAAAGTGGAGCCTCCCTTGCAGTCACCGCCGAACCTCCGCCGACCCCAGTGTATGCCACTGGAGACAGTCGCCTCTCGATCGAAACCTTCAGTGGATCGACTGAAAGCGTTCAGACCTCCTGCAAATAAACGAAAATCCCTGGGAATAGTGATCGAAAAGCGCCGCGGAACCAGTGACGTCACAGGGACGCGCACATGTGACACGCCAGATGACGTATTTAAAATGGCGGAGCTACGAACAAGACGACTCGATCGAGGACGAAGTTTGCCCTTGCTGTTGACTGGAAAAGGAGGTGGACAAGTAACCTGTGGCCTCACTGTGACTAGTAGAGGAGTGGATGAGGTGTCGAGCAACCAAAGTGGAACTCATAAACCGAAAGTTAAGAGTTCTGGTCCATTGAAGGCCTGTCCTCGTGTTGCCTACAGAAAGAACCGTTGCATCGATCCTGCTGTTCTTGGTAGTGACTGTGACGTTAGATGTGACAATAATGGATGTGGTACGATTAGCAGTAATGGTAGTACCATCAGGAACAATGGAAGTACCGGGTATAATGTAAGTGGTGGTAGAGGTTGTGGTGGTGTTGATCTTGAGGGAGGAGGTGATGGTTGTGGTGGTAGTGGTTGTGGTGGTGGAGGAGGTGCTGGTGGTGGTGATTCTTGTGGTATTGGTGTCTGTGTTACTTGCGACAATGGTTGTGGACGTGTTGGTTGCGATACACTAAGGATAACTGACGAAAATCAAGCAAATCTTTCAACGAATGGCGCTAAAGACGATTCTCTTGACCTGAACCAGGGCGGTGGTAGGCCTAGTGTTGATTGTGATATACTACCACAAGAACCACCACCACGAGCACCACGACCAGTATTCGCACCTGTCAGTCGGCTGTTGTCTCCCATTCAATCGACAACACCCAGATCCGTGAGTACTCTCAGACCAGATCTTCCTTTTCCAACAGCACGCTTTCTCTCTCTAAAGCCGGCATTTCATTTTTCATGGGCTGAGTCTCCACGAAAGGAACTGGCTTTTCCTCGATCGGGAGTGGCGTCCCTCGGGCTCTGTCGACCAGTATTCGCACCCTCTCCTCGGTCCCCTCGCCGCCTGATTTCCGATCCCTTCGCCCAGAACCCAGACCATCCTCCTCCTCCTCCTGCCCTACGCCGAACAGAGTCCGTCTCCAGTCGGGCGACCGTCAACTCCTTCCTCGGGTCCCCCAGACCGAGTCTCCTCGTCCGCCTGACGGGCAACCGAGCCCTGAAGATGATGTTCATCGTCGTCACCTCCTTCTTGGTGAGCTGGCTTCCACTTCAGATATGCCACGTTCTCAGCTTCTTCTGTTCCGAGGACCTGGCTCCCAGCGCCGCCTGGGACCTCGCTGACCTGTGCGTCTTTCTCGGTTCCTCACTTCATCCGATCATATATGAATTCTACAGCAGTGAATTCAGACGGGCTTTGAGGTCTGTCTTGTGGCCTCGTCGAGGTACTTCCGGTAGTATGGCCGCAGTTGAAGGCTGAAGGGCTCTCGAAGTTTCTACAGATTTCAAGAAGCATGACATTTTGAAATACGTGCATGCAGAGAAAGTCAAGAAAAAACTTAATACGGCATACAGTATTATTAGAGACAAAACAGTATGTAATAAAAACGCAACAGTGTGCAATGAAAATACAACAGTATGTAGCAGAAATATAACAGTATGTAATATAAGCATGACATTATGCAATAGAAGCACAGCAGTTTGTAATAGAAACATAACACTATGCAATAGAAACATAGCAGTATGCAGGCCAAACAGAAACATAACGGTAGGTAGCAGAAAGACAGTAGTATGCAATAGAAATACAGCAGTAGGTCTACGTAACAGAAAGGCGCCGATACTCACACAAGTTTTGGCTCTGTGGCGCCGAGGCAGGGGTATGCTCACACAACTTTTGTTGGAAACATTAATGCTAAAAATAACACAATGACGGAATCAACCCAAAGCCCTGGCTTTGGGGAAGGGTAAGAAAGCTGGATGACTTGTAGAATGATATAGTGCACGATTCATGGAAACCTTACTCTCTCGGCCTGAAAGGTACAACAGGTGTAAATGCGGTTGTTGAAAGCCGGCGAAACTTCTGATAATTATGACACGCGCAATCATCCTTTCAAATCAAATCAAATCAAATCAAATCGTTCTTTATTGTTTCTCAATTTTAGTTACAGTCTTTGAGAACATCACAATTGAAAACAAACAATTATTAAAAAGTAGGTACAAATTAGTTGGGTAGAGAAACAAAGGGAGATCCAAAAGGGACCTGAGTCCCGCTAGGTAGGAACCCCCAAGCAGTGATATAGGATCAGTTATACATGACAATTACCAGTGCTGACAACAAAAAGTTACAAAATTTTTAACGAAATATTATAGTGATACGTGGAGTCAGACACCATGATGTATATTTCTAATCAGAAACAAAGACCATTGAACCGAGTTCTACAACAATTTCATGTTATTCCTAACTATTCTTAACTAACAACAACATACCTAATCATTAGACAACAATCAGCAGGAGGAGGAGAATTAAGTGAATAATCAGTAGGGTAGGCAAACTTAGAGCAGGTATTTGAAAGGTACACGTAGTTGAGGATAGAAGAATTTAGTACAGCTCACATTCATTTCAATTGCTAGTTAGTAGGTGCATTCTTAAAGCATTTTTGAAGGAAGCTAAGATTTTCAAGCTACGTATCTCCCAAGGCAGATTATTCCAAGTCACAGGACCACTGTGCTTGATCGAGTGTTTCCTGTAATTTGTTCGAAATCTGACTGGGCAAAGATTTTCCTTGGTCCTTGTGTTGTAATTATGTATCTCATTTAAAAAGTGAAGTAATCTTTAAAATTCAATGGTAAGGCTTTGTGAATATATCTGAACATAAAAATATTGAAAAGAGTTATGCAATTGGGCAGATTGGTCGCAGACAGGACAACTAATTACTAAGACAGAATGATATATAATATATACATATATATATATATATATATATATATATATATATATATATATATATATATAATTATATATATATATATAATATTATACGTAAATACATAATAATTAATTGCTGAGAGTCAACTGAAATATACATATCTACAAATGGAAACGATATCGTGACCTAAATAAAAATTGACTTGGAAATTATCATGAAAACGTTATGGACAAATTTCATATCGCTAGAGTGCTGCATCGATCGGCCAAGAGAAATGGAAGGCTTCATTTTTCACGGGATTTTATGTAAGCATATGGCCTAAGCCAACTTAAAATGTCCATATCTCTGAATCGAGACGACATTTTGAGCTGAAAATAGTCGCGTTGACCTAGAAATTCGCAGGAGAACATTCTGTACATATTTCATAGGCCCTATCGCAAGAATTTCCTATCACAACCGTGCTGCATTCGAGAGTCTTTAATGGGCCGAACAAATAATTATTTATACTCAGATGAACAGACTTTCAGAAATACAGCTTAGATTAGATAACATACAGTTAGGCCTAAATATATAGGCCTATGGCTACTAAACTGTTCTATCCATAACCGATTTTTTTACCTGGTATTACAAAGAAAATAAAATTTGAAAACCGCTGCTATATGCTACAGGGTGATCTGTTCCATGATTGCGCTAGATATGTAATTGGAACGTTGCTGATTTTTAGCCTTCTGAATGGATTTCCTAAAAACGATCCTGGACAAGTTCGTAATCGTAATCGTAGTCGAGTATTTATATAGCGCCACTCAAAAACAGAGGCGCTCCCGACCCGGGCCAGTGTCTTCACTGGTAAAGAGAGAGATTTTCAGGCGCTGGCGGAACTGGTCAAAAGAAATCGAGAAAAGGTCAGTACTGAGGGACTGAGGTAACCGGTTCCAGCTATTGGGACCAATAATAGCGAAACTACTAGACTGGGCCGTAGAAGAACGCACCCGCGGGACAACCAAGTGAACAAGTTGTTTACGTACACGTGATTCTATCTCTAAGCAGCTTAAAATGTTGTGCTACATCAGCTGAGAAATTCACGGAAAATTCTCTGAGATGCACACTGGTCCTGAATCCAGACCCTTGGGATTTTCCATTGCTGACTCAAGGGTAGAAGAGCTGAAGATAAGCGCCTCTCTGTTTTCCGTTTTACTATTTTTTATAGCGTGGTTCTGTTTACTAAATAATTTTCACTGTGTGACAATAGGCAGCTGAATCAGACTCAAGGTCATTCCCCATCTTGTGATTTGCAGTGGACGATTACTGGGTTATTTGACAAGAGTGGAATCAATGTTCCAAGTCTTATGGTAACGGATCCCAGAGTAGGACAAGTGATTGCACTCCTGGAAAGTATGGCGGAAGCAACTGTCCCGGACAAAATCTGGAAAGACAGAAATGTAGCACTCAACCGTGTCCAAGTACATCTTCCGTTGAATTTCTAAAAACAAAAAATGGCTCATTGGTAGACTAGGCTAATACTCAACAAAAGACTAAACCTATTGTTCTCTCCATATAATGCTTAAAAGAACTATTCAAATGGATATCTGTGTTATGCGTACATGTAGGCCTACGTCTTTTCCCTTATTCTAATTTTATTTCGTCATTTCCTGTCATGAAACAGACAATTTTATTTTTGGAAAAGATAGATTGATACATACATTCATACACACATACATGCATGCATAGATACATACAATGTCATACATACATACTTACATTCATACACACATACATACATGCATACATAAATACATACATACATACATACATACATACATACATACATACATACATACATACATACATACATACATACATACATACATACATACATACATACATACATACAAACATACATGCATACATACATACATACATACATACATACATACATACATACATACATACATACATACAGAAACACATTGGAGGTGTCTCTTTAAACTCTGTTCAAGTTCTTGTTATGTTAAGTTGCACCTGCTCAGCTTCCTTAGACAGCGACCATGTTCATAAGTTCATAACGCTTCTTCTAAGGGTTCCTAACATGCGCTGCATAAAAGTTCATACATACATACTTCTATAGCGCCTTATTATCCTCTACGGCACTGTGTTCGACCCTTCATACTGTATTTAGTCAGTCCCGTGATTTACTAGCCCTGGACCCTGGGTTTCGTCCACTGTCGCTCTAGGGTCCAACAATAGGAATTGAGTGCCCTTTACTTGCTTACTTTAATGGAATTGTATTAGTGTGCGAGGTACCAATCCGTGTTCGCTCCATAGTACATTAATCCTACATAGTACACCAAAAAGGAAGTTCATTCGTTGTGCATATAAAACACGGCCTCGAAAGTCGAAACCCTGTTGCATGTTTAAAGGTTATGTATTTCGGCCCGTAATGTGAAACATCGCTTTCGGGACTTCCAAGAAATGACTGTAGGCCTAGACTTTAGGAAGCAAACAAAGCAATGCAGATAAGAGAGACACTTATAGGAGGGCTACATGTCCAGTAGACTATCTGCAACATCATGACCCTGACTCACAGGGCATTCTATGTACCCTGCAGATATAAATAGGTCATATATATATATATATACATATATATATTAACTATATATATATCTATAACCTATGTATATATACCTCTATAAGCGACCGATCTTGTTCGTCAAGTAGGAAGTTGAAGCTAGCTAAAGAGGCAGCCAAAGGTATGAGGTGTTAGCGACTTCGTTTTTCTTAGCCTCGGCGTATTATCACGGAGAGTCAATCCTCTCTGTTGCCGTCTGATCTTCCCACCGACAGTGTGTGGTCAATGTACTCATTATATATAGCTGAGTTGCTCGCGGCTCACGTGGAGCAGAACTCTCGAAACAAATTTGAACCCCAATCTCTCGGTTGACTGTCCAGCATGCTGGCCACTATAGACTATCGTGCACATCTTCCTGCTTACAGAATAAATAAATGACGATATATATATATATATTACATATATATATATGACATATATATATATATATTACATATATATATATATTACATATATATATATATATATCGTCTATCTTCTTTAGTGTATGTATATACACTCATGGTGGTCTACATAAGACATGAGACCATTAAGTGTGTCATCTAGTCGGAGAATAGAAATGGGAATTCCGCTTGCGACCTAACAATGACTAGGAAAACAAGGACATAATGCGAAACACTGGTGGCCTCACTCGCAGTCTGTTAGTCCGATGGAGATCTAAGTTCATAGCCATCAATTCTTAGACTGCTGTGTTGAGGAAGAAAGACGCTTTTAACAACACACTCGAAGACAGTGTAATGGTCTGGATCAACATGACCAAGACACTTAATTGGTCATCGGTTCAATTGTTACCCCACTCAGAGGGTCATTCGCTACACCCCACTCAGAGGGGCATCCTGTAACGACCTTGGACAGGTTGTCAGGTCACTCTTGTCATCCGCCTCAGACCGAGTTTTACTGAGAATAAATAAATAATTTATAAATAAATAATTTATAAATAAATAATAATAAATACACGGAAGATGATTTGAAGTAGTAACTCAAGTACCGTAACACTTGTCTTCTAGTATGGAAACCGAAGCAGTTAATTGGACGAAATATACATATATAAACACATACATACATACATACATGCATGCATACATACATACATACATACATACATACATACATACATACATACATACATACATACATACATACATACATACATACATACATACATGCATGCATACGTACATATATACATACATACATACATACATACATACATACATACATACATACATACATACATACATACATACATACATACATACATACATACATACATACATACATACATACATATACATACATATACATATATACATAGCCTACATACGTATACATACATACATGCATACATACATACATACATACATACATACATGCATACATGTATGCATTCATACATGCACGTACAAGCATACAACTGATGTAGAGTAGAATAATAATTGTGCAGCCCTGAAGCATGATCATCTGATGAACAGATGCAGCTGTAATCGAAAGAATCGATTATGGAAATCCTACACATGAAGTGGGTCGATATATTCAGCATACGTCGAAGCTGCTTTCGGAATATTTGAGGAGATACACCATCAGATGAAACGAAGTAGACCAACCGATCGTCCGCCATTATTCAGCAGACGATAGGCAGAAACTAAAACGCAGATTACCAATAATCATTGAGATGTCGCCAATATTAACTTAATATATCAAGACCGTTCCGTTAATTAATCAAGGCATATTGATGAGTTTATTATGCCAAAGGATCTATTAATATGTGCCTACTGGGAATGCGTGACGTAGGTCTAACTCTTCACCCCTACATTGGTAATGTATGATAATCCGTTCACCTCTTATATAAAAATTTAACTATAAACCCAAGCTTGTGGATACAGACTATCTTAAACTCCGCCACTGCTCGCACTTTGGCTGTGCCAGTCCCAAGCCTGGATGAAGGAGGAGGGCGACGCTAATGATCTTTGTAATCACACAGTGTCGTTACACTGAAACTACTACTATATACTATAGGCCTACAGACTATTTCAAATTAACGCACGGTCAGTTGCTACAATAACCTCAATTATGCCTATGTCTAATTACAACAGAGATATTTTGTGCAAGAGAGTATTCCTGCCTACTAATGCTGCCTACATAATATAGGCCTATATATATAAATTACTGTTAAGACGACTCAATATTTATTTTCCATTTATTTATTTGTTGCACATTACTAAACAAAAGAGGTCAGTATATCAGAACCTGACGTACTAACTCTTTGTCCACGGTCGTAACAGGGACTTCACTTACTAGGCTCTGAGCCACAATCGTTGGATTAGAGATCCAGAGCGATACCGAATTAAACACCGCGCCGCTAACGCTGAGTGTGTAGTGTGTACTTCAGCAGAAGTAGGGCAAGTTTTGGTATCCACACTCCAGAGGTCAGTCGGTTGTGTAAACTTGCCTGGACTTGAGACGCTTCACATGACAATATAAGTCGCCCGATGTACTCTTCACATCACACAGAGCTCCAGAACCAGCCAGATGTTGATACGTGAAGACTTCAGCCTCCTGTGAACGATAGGATAGGATCATCGCTAATACTGGACTAATCGCAGCAGGTTTGAATCTAAAGTTTAACTTTTCCGAAGCACTGTTTAAGTTTGGACAATTGTTTCTAATGTTCACTGACCTACTTCCACTGTGATTTTATTAATAAATGCGCTATATAAATTCTTCTAAATAGAGTTAGAATTTAGACGTAGATAGCGTCTATAGCATGACGCATTTGAATAGAAGCACTGTTTAAGTTTGGAAATAAACTAAGAGTGAATTAATCGTGATTAGATATTAGGGCGCTATTTACGTTCAGAGAATAGGTTCAAATTTAGACATCCAGTAAAATCTAAAGTTAAACAGTTCCAAAGAGTTGTTGAAGTTTTTTCAAATAGCTCGTAATATTCATAAACTAATTTTACAGCTCAACCGAATTCTTCAGAACATAATCTACCGAAATGGAAGCCTTGTCGGCCAAAGTATTCGCAATGGTCTCGCTCTTCATCGTGGTCCTCGTTTTCGGACTGCTCCCCATCAAACTCCTCAGCATTATTCGGGGACCAAGGGACCCAACAGCAGAACCCGGGAAGAGGGCACGTGGTCAGATGTTCATCGATGCCCTGAACTGTTTCGGAGGCGGGGTCTTCCTCGCCACCAGTCTGCTCCACCTCTTACCAGACGTTCGAAGCGCCATCGATTCAATCCTTGAGCAGAAGCACCAGACGATGAGCTTCCCACTGGCTGAGTTCATCGCGTGCGTGGGCTTCTTCATCGTCATGCTCCTCGAACACCTCCTCATGCAGTGCTACCGGAAGCGACTGTCCAGCCACGAAGAGGATTCGGATGTGGAACAGGAAACGCGTTCCATTCTCCCGTCATTGGACGGTTCCACAAAGAACGGATACGGAACCGTTCCGTTGGTGAACGGCGGAACGGCGGGAAAATCCATCGATGCGTTTTCCAAGGTCAAGGTCACGGATGTCCCTGATGAGGAGGACCTCACCCAGAACTGCCGGATATCGGTCGGTAGCGGGGTCGATCTAATGGCACAGACCTCCGTCGAAAGCCACTCCCATCAACCGTCTGAAGACAACCACCATTGCGATGTTCATGCCCTACGCTCCCTGGTCTTCCTCTTCGCCCTATCGATGCACACGATCTTCGAGGGCCTGGCCCTTGGACTGCAGTCGAGCGCCCAGCAGGTCCTCACTCTCCTCATCGCAGTCCTCATCCACAAGGCCGTCATCTCGTTCACGGTGGGCGTTCGATTCGCCGAAAGCATGAACAGCATCCGACGCACCGTGATCGCCCTATTGGTGCTGTCAATCATGGCCCCGGTGGGCGTGGCCATCGGAACCCTGGTCACAGAGATCGGACAGCACAGCATGGCGACGGATGTGGCCAGTGCGGTGCTCCAGGGTCTGGCCACTGGGACCTTCCTCTATGTGACATTCTTCGAGGTCCTGCTCGACCAGATGAAGGACGATCACAACGTCCTCAAGGTCCTAGCTGTCATCGTGGGATTCGCCTGCATCACTGTCCTTGAACTCTTCCCAGAAGAGGGACCTCGATAGGGGATGGAGGCAGGTGGACGGTGGTTCGAACGTGTTAATAGTAATTCTGTCGTTTGTATATATACATCATCATCATTATCATCTTCAAACATCATCATCATCATCATCATCATCATCATCATCATCATCATCATCATCATCATCATCATCATCATCATCATCATCATCATCATCATCATCATCATACCATCATCATCATCATCACCACCATCATCATCGTCATCGTCATCATCATCATCATCATCATCATCATCATCATCATCATCATCATCATCATCATCATCATCATCATCATCGTCATCATCATCATCATCATCATCATCATCGTCGTCGTCGTCGTCGTCGTCGTCGTCATCGTCGTCGTCGTCGTCGTCATCATTATCATCATCATCATCATCATCATCGCCAACGTGTAGGCCTACATACGTAGAAGAGGCGATCTGCAGCGTGTGCGACTTCGTTCGATGGCGCTACTTGGAAGGACATGAACGTTGGATCGTGACGCTGTTGTTGAAAACTATTTATGACTATTACGAGGTTATTTAAATCTTAATATAATTATTTGAACAGTTTACAGTTACTATTATTTAAGATTTCGTGCCAATAAAGTACTATCGGATAATGGAAGCTTTCAATTATCAACAAATAAATTTCTAAGTTGAATTTATCCTCGCATATATATATATATATATATATATATATATATATATATGGATATATATATATATATATATATGCGAGGATATAATTCAACTTAGGAAATTTATTATATATATATATATATATATATATGCGAGGATAAATTCAACTTGGGATTGGGATATATATATATATATATATATATATATAGAGAGAGAGAGAGAGAGAGACAGACAGACAGACAGACAGACAGACAGACAGACAGAGAAAGAAAGAAAGAGAGAGAGACAGAGAGAGACAGACAGACAGAGACAGACAGACAGAGAGACAGACAGACAGAGAGACAGAGAGAGACAGACAGACAGAGAGAGAGACAGACAGACAGAGGCAGAGAGAGACTTCGATCCAGACAGAGAGTGACAGAGACAGAGACAGACAGAGACAGAGACAGAGAGACAGATAGAGACAGAGAGACAGAAAGAGAGACAGCGAGAGTGTTATTCTTTATCTAGTGATTTGTACACCCCAAAAGAGTCAAATCGCAGGATCCAGCTTATCCACAGGCGTTCGCTTAGTCGAAGCAACAATCGGTTCCAGGCCAAGATCGAAAATGGTCAGGCGACTAAGGTGGGTGGAAAGCGGCGCGTGAGGTAAGGGGAAGAGGAGGAATCGGGATAGAATAATTTTGAGAAAGAGCAGTGTTTCCATTTTAGTGAAAGACCTGTGGAGAGATAGCAAGAGGTGTGAGATGTACAAAGCCTAAAGAGACAGAAAGCCCACTGGACCTCTGTTGAATATTGAAAAGGGCACAACTATGAAGCTACGAGAGGTCACAATACAGCCTGGGAGACTGTGACCCGCCATCATGCACGCTATGCACACGAGGCGGGTCACAGTCTCTCAGACGCCGTTTTAAACTGGTTCGTCAACTTCTTATCGAAGCGCAAACATACAGCAAAGTTCTCAGGCAGTATGTCCAACGCAGTGCAATAAACTAGAGTGGTGCATGGCTCTGGCGTTGGACCAGCCATCTATGATGTGGGCGCATCTGCCCTGGAGCCAGTTCACCAGAGAAACAAACTCATTAAAGACGTCGATGACACTTTGCCTTCTCATCGGTGCAGCGATGAGGACAACCGAGGAAGAGCTGGCGCACACTGCAGAATGGGCTGAAAAAACAAGGTTCAGTTCTAGGTGCTTTCCTGTTAATTCTGCACACCTTCCCACCCAGCAAACTCTTTTCCTTATCCTCTCTTGATCATCATCTTTATGCCGACGACTCACAAATGCACTAAAATCTCCATCATTCCCCTACAAATGCACTAAAATCCAACACATAGCGCCATCACCAAAGATATCAGCCTCGACAACTGCCAACCTTCTACGCCTGAGCTCTAAACCCTTCAGAAACAGAATTTCTCAATATTAGTCTCCACAAACGATAAACTAGCCTATCCTTCTGACCTTTCTCCTAAGTATCTCACTTCACCTGCTCCTTACTCCTCTCCAGTCACCTATCTTAGGATTATCTTCACCACAAATCTACCCTTTGCCGACCACATCGCTCAACTATCACCCATTGGCTAATTGCGCATTCGCCACCTTAAGCCACCCTGGTATATCCGAAGTCGATCTAGAACGCACTTGCTGTTGTTTTGTGAAGAGGTCCACATGAACGTTCACGGACATTAAAACGCTCAGAAAACGGACAACAGACGTGAAGAAAGA
Organism: Aporrectodea caliginosa; assembly: GCA_020284085.1. Classification (NCBI taxonomy): domain Eukaryota; kingdom Metazoa; phylum Annelida; class Clitellata; order Crassiclitellata; family Lumbricidae; genus Aporrectodea; species Aporrectodea caliginosa. The sequence goes on from JACEVL010000070.1 coordinate 2,591,091, forward strand.
AAAAACAACTACTTGATGGGTCCATATGCCAGCCAGCCATAATCACAGACAGATAGACAAAAAGACAAAAAGTCAAACAAACAAACAGACACACATGCAGGCAAGCAAATAGGCAGGCAGACAGAGAGACTAACAAGCAAATAGACAGACAGACAGACAAGCAGTGAAAATGTGATACAGATTGGCCGGTATACAGACAGTCAGCCAGACATGCAGAAAGAGATACGCAGACTGACGGGCAGACAGACACACAGACAACTAGACAGAGAGACAAACAGACAAACACAAACGGGAAGACAGACTGACAGAGAGACAGACAGAAGCACGTGAACAGTGGCAGTCTTTAAGCAAGAGATTCACATTAGATAAACTTGTTGAGCAGTCTTAAAGAGCGGACTGTGAAGATCAGAAAACGAGAACGGGGAACGTGAACTAAACAGTCCAAGGGCGAAGTCCAAACAGATACAGAACCGACCATACACACACACACACACACACACACACACACACACACACACACACACACACACACACACACACACACACACACACACACACACACACACACACACACACACACACACACACACACACACAAACACACACACACGCACACACACACACACACACACACACACACACACACACACACACACACACACACACACACACACACACACACACACACACACACACACACACGCACACACACACACACACACACACACACACACACACACGCACACACACACACGCACACACACACACACACATATATATATACCATTGTATAGGCTATGTATAGTTTTTAGTGTAGAGTAGGCCTATTATATATTTTAAGTTTCTTCTATATTATATATTGTAGGCCTATATGTTTATAAATCCGCAAGCATATAATTGGCTGTAGCCTATATAAACACGAGGTCTATATACAAAGGGCACAGTAGGTTATTTAATGGACATTTTTAGATATAGGGCCTAATAGGCCCATGCATGCATGGTATGTATTTAAAAATATCGATGTAGAATACATAGAAAATGGTGTAGGGGTACAGTTGGAATAAAGTAAAGGACCTGGCTCCAATTGTGCCAGGGTCACTACTTTGTTCTAAATGGGCAAGGTCCATCGTAAACGTAATTGTAATCGTAAACGTAATCAATCGTAATTGTAATCGTAAACGTAATCAATCGTAATTGTAATCGTAAACGTAATTAATCGTAATCGTAATCGTAATCGTTAATGTAATTAATCGTAATCGTAATCGTAATCGTAAAGTAATCAATCGTAATCGTAATCGTAAACTACAAATTTCTAAAGCGATACTCTAAAGCTAAACGCAAAGCATCAGCTTACTCACGAGTCCATTACCTCTATACGCTGGTCTCGCTGACAACCGGACTCGGATCTTCCCTTGTACAACCACCCTGACAGGACGCAGCGCTCGTGAATAAGTTGGTGCCCTGCCCTTAGTTTTAGAGTAGCTCTTTAGAAATTTGGATTTTTTTTTATTACGAATGTGATCGCAGTCTCAAGAAAAGGTCATAGATTACACTGAGATATGGCACTCGGGCATCCCAGTGTCTATGGCATTACCTTACGAAATGCCAATCGTATAGTGGCACTGCAATCGGTGACGTCGGGGCCCAAATCGTATTTGAGGGCCTTGATTATAAACTCAGTCTTGTTTCCTCATTGAGATATTGTAGACTGCGCTTGCCGAATAGTTTTTCATTTATGAATGTATTTCTATTGTGTTTCTGTTCTATTGTCTTCCTAAAATAAAAATTCGCTAAAGTCATTTTATTTGAAGGAACCCAACGAACGTGGCCTAACCATCTGACTAATACCTTCGCTAGGTGGCACCATGGCACAGCTGTTCTCTATTCTCGACCCCACACATATATGCACACATACATAAACACGCACCTACACACACCTACATACACACCGTAACACACGCGCACACACACACAAGCAAACACACACACACATACACACCAATTAACTTACACAACAGCGAGTGTCATAGCTGTAAATATAAATGCACATTTTCTCAATAGCGACCGTATCCTCGACCATGCTCATATTCTTCAGTGAATTGACTGTACATTAATGCAACAAGAGACCTCTGCCCTAGAGCATCATCCTCACTGAAATGTGTTGTTCTCAAGTCCTGTTCTAAGGAGTTACAAACAGCCGAATGTTGTCATTGCCCTGCTACAGATGGTGCATCATTTGGAAGATTGCTAACGTTACTTCTCGCAAAAACACACAAGTCGACAGCTGCAGCTGTCAACGTCTATTTTCTTATGCTTCCTACGTATGAAAATGATTTCTACGTTGCCTCTACATGTACATTAAAAATGAATTAGGTATCGTCAGCAGAAGGGAAGAGATGACAATAATGACTCCAGATTTTAAACGATATACTTGAAAGCAAGCGCAGGGCATTAGCATGCTCACGAGAGCTGCGTCACGTCAGAGAGGTTGTCCAGAGATACAAAGTGAATTAGCAAAACCTGTTTCCAGAAGATCAGAGGAGTACGAGGGGAGGAGTTTCTAAGGTTGGGTCGTTTAGGAAGAGAAAGGCGGAGGAGAGAATGGATCAGGGTATGGATTCTTGAAGACGTGAGAATGTAATTTTCAGTGAAAAGCTGGAGGTGTGATAAGTAAGGGGGCCTGAGGCAGATGATGGTGGGTGAGCGGCGATGCTTATGGAGGAACTGAGAATTTGTGGAATTCAGGAGGGAGATCGTTTCAGAGTCAAGGTGGAGAGAGTCTTGAGATGAGTAGTGATTCTGTTCTCCTCTTGCCCAGGACGGGAACGGGTGAGATATGATGATGATCGAGTCGAGTAGGGAGACTAGATAGCGAAGATTTCACGAATATCAAAAGTATTACATAGAGTTGTTAGTGATAGGACTCTGAATTAGATTCACTCTTGGCTTTTCAGCCAGTGGACTGATGTAAGAATGGGAGTGACACGGTGATGCTTGTATGTCTTGGTGAGAGATCGAGCAAATGAATTTTTGATGAGTTCCAGAAGCTCTATTTGAGTGGAATCAAGGATCGGGATAAGAGAATTACAAAGTCCAAACTTGGAGTGAATAATGGAGTTGGCAATATTTGAGGCTGTCTTAAAGTAGGGCATGGTTCGACTGCGTACGTGAAGCAGGTGCGCGAGAGATTAGACATTGAGCACAGGCGTGTTGGAGGTGAAAGTGAGAGATGCTGTTAATTAATTAATTATGTTTTCAAGTTTTGTGAGACCTTCTGTCTGATTTTATAACAAGGGGTCTCCAAGCTTCAAATAACTCAGAGCCTCACCAAGTCTAAATCCGTCACAGAGAGTACGTGGAAGAAAGAATAAAACAGGAAGAGAGATGAGAGGAGAAGAAAGCAGAGCAAACGATAGAATAGCTGAATAGCGGAGATCAGCAGAGTCGCAAAGATTCCCATATGTTACAATCAATTGCTCCGATCATCTTGAACCGTTGCAGCCGATACTTCGATGAGAGCCTCAGCCCTCGAACAAAACGAAGCCTGTGATGGTCGCCTGTAGTATAATAATCTAGATGCAATCGCACTTCTCTCCATCCTCCTCTCCTTCCTCTTTCTTCCTCCTCCTCCTCCTCCTCTCTGCATCCTCATCCTTCAACTTCCCAATGGCTGCGGGCCACGTAGATGGGGAGCGCCGCGCGGCCGCCTCGGTGCCGACGCCGCCGCCGCCGCCCAGTGTGACTCGCTCAGTCAGGCCACCGCCTCCTCCTCCTGCTCCTCCGCCATCGGGGACCGTGATGACTCCGTCTCCGGCGGCGTGCATCGGAGGGAGGAGAGCGAGGGCTCCCTCCTCCCCCACCTGCACCCGCCCTTCATTTGCATTCGTCGATCGAAGATGCAAATTGGCGACCAGGCCACGCGCCGACCGACGCCGCCGTGCACAGGCGGATGATGCTACAAGGCCTGCCTCTGCAACCTCTCTCTTCCTCTCGCTCTGTCTCCGTATCTCTCTCAGGTAGACGATACATCGGTCTCGGTCGCGAATTTAGGCCAAGGCACGTGATACGACGAGTCGTTCGCTCGGTTTCTCCTTCGCTCGCTCGGTCACCCACCATCGTCATCAACGGCTGCTTCTCTCTTGCTGCTACTGCTGCTGCTGGTGTGCAGTCAACGTATCAATCGTGTTGGCGTCCTCTCTTTTGGCTCTTCGTGCACGACGAGGGTGTCAGAACGAAGCGGGCGCTCGCTTCTTCCTCCTCCTCCTCCTACTCCTCCTTCTGCTCACCATAGCCAGCGCATCGTTAGATTTTCAACGTAACAGTCACGGCAGGAGATTCTTCGGAAGAACAAAAGACGCAACGAAGAGGCAAAGGAAAGAATTAGCGTAAAAACAAAAGATAATTAAAGAGAAACGAAAAAACGAAAAAACGACAAGCAGATAAACAAATGAACGAGAGAAAGAACGAACGGAATAAGAAATCTACGAAGGAAACTACGTAACGTGATCCTCCACACCGCTTGCGCCGATATCTCATCCTTTAGACGAGTCCTTCTCACCTGTGACGCAAGCACAGATCACCGATTATAGATTCCGGCATCCATGCTCTCGCCGTAAGCAACAGGTCTGAGATTGCCGACGGGTTTTAGAAAACTGGATGACAGACGCATTCCTACGTCACAGCATTATGTCGTCATCTTGTGTTGACGACCCGATGACGTCAGAGGGCGGGTTGCTTCTAGCAAGCGTTGCCATGACGTCAGAAGGTAACGCTGTGAATGACGTCAGCGATAAAGGCCTACAGCTTCCCTCTAGCGAACCAAAGCAAGGTCAGTAATAATTGAATGACGAGGACTTTGATTATATTATTATAATTGTACCTGATCTAATAAGAACTTTTCCTGCTGCGCACGCTGTAATAATGTTCAAGGTATCGGTAGAGGAACAATGCTCATCAACATCCTTATGCAAGACAAATTCCAGGGAAGCCAAAGAAGGGAATCGAGGAAGACAAGGAAACGGTCTACGAAGGAAATGAATGAAAACCGAGTCAGCGCTGGAGATAATTGAATCCAGGAGATCCAGCTTCGTTTCTGAGGTCTCTTGCGCTCAAGGAAACTCGGTTGTTGATGATTGGACGACGATGTATATACAGAAAGGCCGTGATGACGACGACGATGATGATGATGATCACGATGATCCTGATAATAACGATGATGGTAGTGCATAGGAGACGTTACATAAGTTTCCAGATACACATATATACAAATATTACACATATTACAAACATTCATATATGCATACATAGGCTACATGCAAAAGACACACATGTATACCTGTACATGCGTATTCACACAAACATACATACGTGCATAGGCTACATACAAAAATACACACATGCATACATACGTATTCATACATACTGACATACACTCGTGCATACATACAAATCGACACACCTGTGACATGCACACACATGGCCTACATACGTAAGTACGTACGTACTTACATGCATACGTACGTATATGCACATGATATACACACGTGACGATGACAAAATGCCGCGGGTTGCATGCGCAATAGATTAGCCTTCGTTGTTATGGTTAGGGAACAGACATCGTTGTCATAGTAACCAGTAGTACGAATCCGCCAGTTCTCATGAGCGAATGAAGTGCATGTAATACCTTGCCATGCAGCCAATGGGTGCGCTTCTGCTCGACTGCATTATCTGTTGCGTGGAGCTGAAACTCCTGTATTTGATCATCCGGAGATTGCTACCACGCGAGGCGCTTTGCTGACGTATACAGTCATGATTCTGGACTGCAGTGCAGTCCAAAGACAACATTTATATAGCGCCATAATACGAAGATGTAATGATTTTGTATGCAAATCAGATTCTGCGTATTACACAACTTTGATTTCTTAAGCACGTTAACATTGTACGCTAGATATGTGTGTATGCATTGTACATATGTATGTATGAATGTAGCTTATGTAGGTACGTAGGCCTATGTACGTATGTATGTATGACATTGCATGTATGTATAATATTGTATATACATGTATGCATTTCTACGTGTATGTGCGTATGTATATGTGTGCATTGTGTGTATGTATCTCTGTATGTATGTATGTATTTACGTATGCATGCCTGTATGCCATCGATTGATACTTTAATGCATTAATGTAACGGCGCAGAAGAAATCATTTATTAATGTCGACTTTTTACATAATACGACAGCGTAAAAGGCTGTAGGTAACGGCTACGTTTCTAGAGAAAGGACATTTTGCAGAACTAGGACGCATATTATTCTCTGCCAGATATCGCATACTTCGATCGAACATCTTGATCCCATCATGACATTTTATCCTTAAACTCGAAGGATATTTCAGGGGAAATCGAATGCCTTGACCTTTTAACCTCGGAGCTAATGTTCGACTTCCGGAATATTTTTTTATTTATGAGAGTAATTTATATAGCGCTGCTATATAAATCAAACGCGCTCTCTGGTCCAGTTCAGATGACGGCGGATGTCATTAAGAGCAGCAATATCATCGGTAAGCAACGCAGAAATGATTTGGTTGACTTCATTTGCTCGTATTTAATGCGAATGCCCTTCCCTCCTCTCTACGTGTTACCATGCTTTCTGGGTCTCTTCCTACAGCCTTCTCCCTCCTCAAAACCTTCTTCTTCTCTAGGGGTTCTCGCACTGGAAGCGCTACTGAATGACCACTGCTGTGAGTGGCGCTATATAAATTAATAAATACAAGACAATTCAATTTAAAGACCTTCTTTTCTGCTCTTTGCTGATTATAACCTCCACTCAATCAGAAAAGATAGTTGTCTAAAACAGCGCTATTTGTTAACTGGCTTAAAGGGTCAGTGTTGCCCTCCGGAGGGTTGCATAATACAACCTCTGACTTTTTCATCACGGCTGGTGATGACTTTGGTACTTTATGTCTAAATCCACAGCTAATGCAATCCTTATCAGATCATCTGTTTGGTCTCTATGACAACCGGACTTGATTATGAGTCATTATGACAAAAGAAAAGGTCAAGAGAAGGTCAAAGGTCTCAATGAAAGGTCTTAGATTACACTAAGATAGGTCACTGAGGGCATCTCAAGGTCTAAGGCATTACCATACGAAATGCCAATCGCATGGTGGCGTTGCAATCGGTGACGTCATCAGGGCCCAAATCGTATGAGAGCCCCTATGGGCCCCACTAAGCTGAATCAGTTTGTGAACAATAATTAAGACTGATTTGGTCGCAGTGATATGGTACAGTAACGGTTTGCTCTTCAACTTCCGTGTTCTGGTTCGTAGCCAGGTGTTCGGCTGTTGGTATTCTCCTATACTCTCACTATAATAATTATTATGGCATATGGGGCGTCCTGTCTGTTTGTACGTACGTACGTACGTACGTACGTATATGTATGTATGTATGTATGTATGTATGTATGTATGTATGTATGTATGTATGTATGTATGTATGTATGTATGTATGTATGTATGTATGTATGTATGTATGTATGTATGTATGTATGTATGTAGGTATGTATGTATGTATGTATGTATGTATGTATGTATGTATGTATGTATGTATGTATGTATGTATGTATGTATGTATGTATGTATGTATGTATGTATGTATGTATGTATGTATGTATGTAGGTATGAATGTATTTAGGTATGTATCAGGACACTTAATATAGCGCATTTTAAAGTATCGCACAAAAGCTCTTTATCTTCGGTAGCCTATGATGATAAATGTCAATTGCAACTATAGACCATCAGGTTGCAAAACAATGCGCAACAAACTAGAAAGAGTCACCAATGGCGGACTCACGCACGAATGTGGAGCCAACCAACAATAATATAACAAACAATACAACAACACAACTGTCATTATTTTGATGAAGTTCTACTTAAGAATTCAGAATGGCACTTTGAATCCCGGCAGACATTAAAAGAAGACGAACAGTCCCTTGAGCGAATCTGAGAGGACGCCATGAGTAGGCCTATGAAGTGTTAGCGACTTCACTTTCTTAGCCTCGGCATATGACGGCTGGTGGCCAGTCCTCTCCCTCGCCGTCTCGTCTCACCCGCCGTGTACGGTCAGCAGACTCACTATAGCAGAGTTGGCTAGGGGACGTAGGTGGAGCAGAAATCTCGAAAGAAACTTCTCTCTGCCATGGCGGGGATTCTAACCTCCAAACTCACGGCTGACAGCCAAGCATTTTAAACACTTATAGGCTATTGCGCATCTCAACAAACTGTAAGAGGGAAGTTTTCAGTTTAGATCGAAAGACAGTTTCAGTATGAGAGTTGCGAACACGAGGAAGTAGGCCCTATAGACTGGCAGATGTAAATGAACGCCGACCAAAGACTAGACGTATACCAGTAACAGCAGATGCTGATCAAAGAGAGGAACAACCTTTAACAGAGAGGATCCTTAGGAGGGCGCTCATTTACAGTTACTGGCTCTCTAACTCCTCATTTAAGTAAGTGAGTAACTAAGCAAATAAGTAAGTAAGCAAGTAAGTATATTCTTTATTTCTCAATTGCTAATCGCATGTTGGTGTACAGACTAATAACTATTAACCAGACTAATATCTAATAAATACAGTCAAAAGGTAAAAAGTATATAACATTCTAACATTGACGTTAGTAACTCACCCAGAAAGGGCCAGAAATCTTTATACTAGAAACTCGCCTCTTCCCGTTTATTTATGGGGCTTAATATGTTTCCAGTTGTTCAAATTCAATATGAACTTCCGAACTTTGTCATTACATTATTATTAAATTACAGTTGTATTGAATTGCTGTTGTCGAGTCTGCGCTTCAGCCAAAAATATCGTCTGACTCAACAGCCAACTCCTCGGTGACTGGTGTCGATGGAAGAGGATGTTGTGACAACGTTACTTTACCTTACTTTGCACGAAGCAAGTGGTGCCATCTTGGAATGACACGCTTGACGACGGCCCTCTGGCGTCAGCTGCAGTCGTCAACAGCCACTGCTTGATCGCGTTTCGTGCAGCAGCGGAGTCTGCGGAGAAGACGATCTAAGTAGAAGAAGAAAAATAATAAAAAGGAGGATGAGGAGAAGAGGAAGAGGAATAGAACAAGAGGAGGAGAAAGAAGAGCAGGAGGAAGAAGAGGAGGAGGAGGAGGAGGAGGAAGAAGAAGAAGAAGAGGAGGAGGAGGAGGAGGAAGAAGAAGAAGAAGAAGTAGAGGAAGAAAAGGAGGGAGAAGAAGAAGAGAAAGAGGAATAAAAGGAACAAGAGGAAGAGGTGGCAGAAGAAGAGGAGGAGGAAGAAGAAGAGGAAGAAGAGGAAGGGGAGGGTAGGGCAAGGAAGAGGGAGGGAAGGTGGGAGGGTGGGAAGGAGGGAGGGAGATGGAAACGATGACGATAAAAAGAGGAAGCAGTAGAGCATTCCCCTGATCAAAACTCGAAAGGCAACCCGGACATCGTTTGCTATCCTAAGAAATAGGCTACAGGCGGGTGACCCGGCAGTCTTACTCGAAGCACCTCCTGAATTTAAATGCTAGATGTTCTGCACAGAAAGCCTGAACCTCCTGCATTTCATTGTCATATATTGAGACAGATGGACCTCAGGAAAGATTCAGAGTTGAATGGAATAGCGCCGCTGTGTTCTTGGCTTCGGCAGATCATCAAAAGCATGAAGTCATTCTGGCAGGAATGCAGCAATAAGCTCAAGAAGTTCGTGGAAGACAGATTATCTGAAACGAACAGAGGGAAAGAAAGACTGAAAACAAGAAAGAGAAGAAAACACATACACGCACTGAGAGAGAAACAAACAGGCAGGCAGGCAGGCAGGCAGGCAGGCAGGCAGACAGAGACAGGCAGAGACAGACAGAGACAGACAGAGACAGACAGAGACAGACAGACAGACAGAGAGCGAAACTCACAGAGAGATGAGGACAAGGCCCCCAGAGCACAAGAAAGGCACAAGCAGAGAGAGGGAGGAGGTCAGAGAAGGAGGGGCAGAGGCAGATGCGACAGCAGAGAAGAAGAACCTGTGTCTAGTGTGTAACGATCGATTGTTATACAACTGATGAACGTTGCCGCCGTGACCTACAGATCACAGAAGCAGACGATCAGAGACACGCACGCAGAGAAACAGACGCACAGGAGGTGATAACGACAGAAACACAGAGAGTTTGACAGACACACAAACAGACAGACAGACACACAGACAGATAGGCAGACAGACACACAGATAGGTAGACAGACAGATAGGTAGACAGACAGATAGGTAGACAGACAGATAGACAGATCCACAAGCACACAAACAGACAGACACACAGACAGACAGATAGATAGGCAGATAGACAGATGGACACGTGAATAGCGCAACAACGACAAGATGCACAATCGACACACACACACACACACACACACACACACACACACACACACACACACACACACACACACACACACCAACGCACACTGCCAGAGACAGCCAGGCGGACATACAGGGACCTAGAAACAGGTACTCAGGTAGAGAGAGCTCCGTCACCGTCGTCGTCGAAGGCAATCGATCGCCTACCGCTACCCTTTGTACGCACCGCCGCCACCGCTGACGAGAGACCGACGGACGGAGGGACGGAGGACGGAGCGCCACCCGCTCCTCCTCTCTCGCTCGCTCTAAAGGCCGCCACCTGTTCGCCAAAGAACTATAGATTAGACGACGTTGGCGGTGGATGCGGTGGCTCGATGGGCAAGTGGAGGGGGTGGATTGGGGTCGGAGGAGGGGACCAGGGAAGCGGTGGCGGCGTCGGTGGCGGTGACGAGGGAGCCGTGGCCCCGACGACCGACTCGTCGTGCGTCAGTCCTGCCTTCCTCCCTCCTCCCCTTCGTCGTCGACCCTCGACCGTCCCTCCTTCGCCTCCTCCTTCTCCTCATCCTCGTCGCCATCGTTCGTTCGCCCACCGGGCGACGCATCGTCAGGTGTCGAAGAAAGTCGATACAACGCTCGTGGCGCCCCCTGTCAGTGCAGCCTCTCTGTCTCCCTCTGTCTCTCTGTCTCTGTCTGTCTCTCTGTCTGTCTCTCTGTCTCTGTCTGTCTGTGTGTGTGTCTCTCCTGAGACGCATGTGCACTGGTGGTCGTTATCTAGCGCCGCACTCGACCCGAACGGCGTTCCCTCCCCGTACGCGATCACCCGGAGGCAGGGAGGGAGGATGCGTAGGGTGGGTGGGAGGGTAGGCGGCTTCTGTAGCATCTTCTTCCAATATGATGCTGGCGTCTTGGTCTGCTCTGAATCACCTTCCGCATCACAAACGATGCGAACCTCCATTGGCTGATGAAGAAGACGTCTCAGTCTTATGCCACATCTACACTAAGTCTTCGCTACACTCTAATACATGTACGTTTGAAGACTGTTACATTACGCTGCATGCTGCTCAGTACCTTACAGTGCAACTGGATACATTGCATTGAGTTACCAGTGTTTAACGATACATTATGGTTTCAAGGGTCGTTGACATCGCCCTCCTTCTTTATCCAGGCTTGGGATTGGCACTTTCACAGTACGGGTAGTAGCAGAGTAGTTGGAATGTGTTTATACACCGCCTGTACTTTAGCTGATTACAATACGCTGAAGTGTGTTGCGTAACAGTCCATTGCAGTCCATTGCATTTTCAAAATGAAGTGGCAGTAACTGTCCAGTTAACCTGTGAAGCAGCCATGGATTTGGTGTTAGCCACTTCATTTTCTTTGCCTCGGCATATATGAGCGCTTCTGAGTAGCTTCTTGAAGAGGCGCTATATAAATGCTCTGAATGAATGAATGAATGAATGAATGAATGAATGAATATGAGGCTGGGTGGCTAGTCTTCTTCCTCCACGTCAGATCTTTCCACTGACAGTGTACAGTCGGTGTGCTCATTATAGCTTAGTTCGATGGGACGCAGGTGGAACGAAAATCTCGAAAAATTCTGCCCTGGGAGGAATTTGAACCCTCGCCTACCCAGTCTAGCACGATAGCCACTAGAGTGACTAGACTATCGCCCCCCCCCCAGTAGCGGCGCCAGGATTTCAGGTTTGGGGGCTAAAACCCCAATTCCTTCCCTTTCTCCCCTACTCTCTGGCATTGGCAGTTATTTCCCACTTTTGTTGGGGGGGGCTGAGCCGCCGATAGGGGGACTTCAGCCCACCATAGCCCCATGTAATTTCATAAACGGTGGATATAAAATTAGCCGTAGTACAAAAATATAATTAATTCCCCTCTTCCCTTACTATGGTAAAGCCAGTCTCAAGCCCGGATAAAGGAGGAGGGCAAAGGTAATCATCTTTCCAATGACAGAGCGCTCGCTATTAAGGCAGAAGCTGCCTACCTAAGATGACATAATTCACTCAGCGTGAACGAACTGCAAGAAAAAGTGCCCCATGGTCTGGGTAGTATATCCCATGGGGAGGGTGGCAAAAATTAAAAATTTAAAAAATTAGAAATAAATATTAAATCTAATTTAAAACGGTGAACGACACGACAATAAAGGATTGAATGATCGATTCAATAAATACGTATAATTATAATGATATTAACTAAAGTTTAAAAAGCTCAAATATAATTATTTGGGGCGGAAAAAACAGATTGTTAAATCCGCCTCTCAGGCTCTGTTCCACAGTGAAGAGCCGAGTCAGCCGACCACAGCGAAGCTATACATGTACCATGCTGCATTGTGAAAAGGCAGGGAGAAGAAAAGGAGGAGAAAAAGGAGGAGGAGGAAGAAGAAGAAAAAGAGGAGGAAGAAGAACAAGAGGAGGAAAAGGAAGAAGCAAAAGAAGAGGAAGAGGAGGATGAAGAAGAGGAGGAGGAAGAGGAGGAGAAGGTAGAAGAAGAGGAATAAGAGGAGGAGGAGGAAGAAGAAGAGGAGGAGAAGGAAGAGGAGGAGGAGGAAGAGGAGGAGGAGGGAGAAGGAAGAGGAGGAGCAGAAAGAAGAGGAGGAGGAGGAGGAGGATGAGGAAGGGGGAGGAGGAGGAGGAGGAAGAGGAACAGGAAGAGGAAGAAGACAACCAGAATACCTTTGGCCTCAGAGCGAATCGATCTATATAGATCTAGCTACTTATGTAGCACACATTGTTTCATTGACCTCAAAGGCCGTACATTTCAACAGCATCCTTATAGAGTTCAACAATAATCTGATTTTAGAAACCATGTCTGCGGTCGTCAAGCCCTTGTGGGCTGTTTCGGTGACGCCAACGCCTCCAATCGAAACGCCCGAAACACCGGGCAACGCCGATCTGCAACCGGTTGCTGCAACGGCAGCACTGGCGCACACCTCTAGGCCTCTGAATATGACGACAGCGATGACGACGACTTCCGGTGTCAATCGAACGGAGGACAAAGGACATCCGGAAAGAAAGAGAAGAAGGAGCAACGACAGCCACGATGTAAGCAGTGGAGACATTGACTGACTGACTGACTGACTGACTGACTGACTGACTGACTGACTGACTGACTGACTGACTGACTGACTGACTGACTGACTGACTGACTGGCTGACTGACTGACTGACTGACTGACTGACTGACCTGACTGACTGCTGACTGACTGATGACGACTGACTGACTGACTGACTGACTGACTGACTGACTGACTGACTGACTGACTGACTGCTGACTGACTGACCTGACTGACTGACTGGACTGAGGCCAATGACTGACTGACTGACTGACTGACTGACTGACTGACTAACTGACTGGACTGACTTAATGACCGAATGACTTACTTTGACTTGAATTGCTGACTTACTGACTTGAATAACTGCCTGACTGACTTACTGACGTACTTGCTGACTAACTGACTGGCCGTAAACGCATATGCATTGTTTGGCTGGCTGTAAACAGATGCTTGACAGGCTGTAAGTAGGTGTCTGGCTGGCTGACTATATAATCAATGTACTTATTGCCTGGCGATTCATTGACTCTCTTACTCACCAATTCAATCACCAGCTCACTCACTCAGTCATTCAGTCACTCAGTCACTCACTCACTCACTCACCCACTTACCCACCCACCCCCATTCACCCAACCGCCCACTCCCACCTACTCACGCATTCACTCATTCACTCAATCATTCACTCACTCACTCGCAAACTAACTCAGTCATCCACCCACTTACCCACCAAAATTGTGCCCACCACCCAATCCCCACCAAAACTCACTCAAATGTACTTGTGTCTATCTAAAGAGTTCGACGAAGATGAGTGAGAGTGCCGTCGACGACAACCGCGACGACGACGATGATAACGACGACGACGATGATGAGACGAAGTTATCATCGCCAGACATAGATCCGGAAAGACTTAAGGCCTTCAACGTGAGTCGGAAACTACCACAACTGACTTAACTTACTCTGACTTACTTCACCTGACTAAGTCTTACTTCCATATACCTAATCTCATTCTCCATTTGTAGGCCTATATCCTTCTTACCAGACTAGACTTTTCTGGACATTCATATCGCAGCTTTTTTGGTAGCTGTGACACATTGTATCATGCTGCCCTGTATAACCAAATATGATTGCATACTGTCACAACAACAACAACAACAACGACAACGACAACAACAACAACGACAACGACAACGACAACGACAACAACAATGAAGCAATTAACGAACCAGAGGTCAATCTCGTATCTGTTTTTAGTTGTTTGTTCGGCTGTTTATCGACGAGAACCTCGATCGCTCGGTGCCTATCTCTAAGCAGCCCAAAGACAAGATTCAGGCGATCCTCGAGGCCTGCGACCGACAGTTCGCCGAGTTCCATGACCGAGCGAGGAAACGAATCCGGACATATCTCAAGTCCTGTCGACGATTGCGCCGCTCAAAAGAGGGCGCCACTATGGACCAGGTACGTCACTGTCACGCGCAGCCAACATTTTGCCCAGAAAAAGGTCAGCCTACAAAAGCCCTATTTGTATTCCTGGGCTTTAATTGAAGCCCATCTGGACTTGAGAAATATAATGAAATTTGAATATAACATTAACATTTCTTAACTATCTAGCCTACTCTTAATATTTGTAATAATCAACATTTGGTCTTTTTAATTATTTCATTATTATTAAGTAATTAATGTCCTCAATTCTAACCAATAATGTCTTTTATTGTATTTCGACGCTGTAGACCACTTGCATTGGTGTGGGCTGTAGGCTTATTCGCCATTGTGCGAATTCGAGACTCACTCTTCATTCTTCTACAGATATCGCAAAGTGTTAGGCACATATAGTATATTATAGACATATGCGAAGCTCAACCCTCTTAACGTGCAAATTTCTGTAATCAATGGTAGCTCAGGGGCCGTATGCCAATCACGAGCTAATTTTTGCAGATTCATGTCCTAGCAAACGAAACGCTATTAATTTTATTCAAACTAAATATTTCAGAATAACCGTTAAAGCAAATGAAGATAATTTTATGACGAAAATATAATTATTCTAATACATACAGTCCCACGCTAAAAATTAAAAAATAAGCTTTATTCAGTTTAAGAATACATAAAACTGTTAGTCTGCACCATGTATCCATTTATTTGGTGTGCTATATTTGATGTGAGATCTGGCGCTTCTTCTCACGACACAAATACGCAATGTTTGCTTTAATGTTCGAAGTGGCAATTCGAAGTTCATTGGAGAGATTGTCATCTGTTAGTCTGCATCTTTTTTGCACTTTGTAAGTATCATCTTTGAGAAGAACTGTTTGCAATTATAGGTGCACCGTGCATGGAAACAACCAGAGCAACCAGTTTCATGCTATGAAAATTTAAGTGAAGGGTTAGAATCCTGAGAATCGTACAGTTTGTAGGACTGAATCAGAGGTAGAACGAAATTTCCTTTCCAACTCACTGTTGCATTGGAGTTCAATCAATTCCATTTGCATGGAGTTTGGTGCTGAATTGGCATCGATGGAAAAGGAAGATTCAAACAATTTAAGTCTAGTTCTTGAGCAGTAAATGTGCAAACCTAGACTGGAACTCTACTGTCAATACAATTATTTGTTCTGTGCACTTCTTGATATTTTCAGAATCAGTAAAACATGGAAAATGCACAGTATTGCCTTTTGATATTTGATTTTCCCAGAGTAGCAACTTCGTTTGAAAAGTTCTGATAGATGGTTTCTAAAGTAGTGAACCTACCCACTTGTGGTCTTGTTTCAAGCAGAGTAGATTACATTGATGGCTGAGTAGTAAACTAGTTGACTAGAGGCCGGATATTTATTATTTTTAATAAATAAGAAACAGATGTTTTAATGTCGGTCTATGTACAGAAATTCATTCGTGTAGGGCCGGATTGAAGGTTCCCAAACTAGGGCCGGATAAAAGGTCCCCAAAGTGTCAGGTACAGTGCTAATATAAAAGACATGCCAAGGGCCGGTTCAAAGGTCCCCGGGGGCCGGATCCGGCCCGCGGGCCGCCAGTTGCCCACTCCTGTTATAGACATATGCGAAGCTCAACCCTCTTAACGTGCAAATTTCTGTAATCAATGGTAACACGTCCTGCCACCTACCGACGCTGGGGTTAGAAAGACGACGATGACGTCTAATCACAAGGGTTGCGCTGTCGTTTACTGTAGCAATACTTACTATAATTATTGTGAAAGGAAGAAGAGATAGAAGAGGAAGAGAAGAAGGAAGAGGAAGAGGAGGAGAAGAAGTAGAAGACGGAGGAGGAGAAGAAGAAGAAGGAAGAGGAGGAGAAGAAGGAGATGGAGGAGAAAGAATAGAAGAAGAAGTAGAAGAAGAAGGAGGAGGGGAAGAGGAGAAGAAGAAGGATGAGGATGATGACTAGGAGGAGGAGGAGGAGGAGGAGTGAAATATAGGAAATATAGGAGAAGGGAAATTAGGAGAGGATGGAGGAGGAAGAGGCCAAGGAGTGCAGAGGACGGGAAGAGAAAGGAGAGGATGGAGGAGGAAGAGGCCAAGGAGTGCAGAGGATGGGAAGAGAAAGAAGAGGATGGAGGAGGAAGAGGCCAAGGAGTGCAGAGGATGGGAAGAGAAAAGAGAGGATGGAGGAGGAAGAGGCCAAGGAGTGCAGAGGATGGGAAGAGGATGGAGGAGGAAGAGGCCAAGGAGTGCAGAGGATGGGAAGAGAAAGGAGAGGATGGAGGAGGAAGAGGCCAAAGAGTGCAGAGGACGGGAAGAGAAAGAAGAGGATGGAGGAGGAAGAGGCCAAGGAGTGCAGAGGATGGGAAGAGAAAGGAGAGGATGGAGGAGGAAGAGGCCAAGGAGTGCAGAGGATGGGAAGAGAAAGGAGAGGATGGAGGAGGAAGAGGCCAAGGAGTGCAGAGGATGGGAAGAGAAAGGAGAGGATGGAGGAGGAAGAGGCCAAAGAGTGCAGAGGACGGGAAGAGAAAGGAGAGGATGGAGGAGGAAGAGGCCAAGGAGTGCAGAGGATGGGAAGAGAAAGGAGAGGATGGAGGAGGAAGAGGCCAAGGAGTGCAGAGGATGGGAAGAGGATGGAGGAGGAAGAGGCCAAGAAGTGCAGAGGATGGGAAGAGAAAGGAGAGGATGGAGGAGGAAGAGGCCAAAGAGTGCAGAGGACGGGAAGAGAAAGAAGAGGATGGAGGAGGAAGAGGCCAAGGAGTGCAGAGGATGGGAAGAGAAAAGAGAGGATGGAGGAGGAAGAGGCCAAGGAGTGCAGAGGATGGGAAGAGAAAGGAGAGGATGGAGGAGGAAGAGGCCAAGGAGTGCAGAGGATGGGAAGAGAAAGGAGAGGATGGAGGAGGAAGAGGCCAAAGAGTGCAGAGGACGGGAAGAGAAAGGAGAGGATGGAGGAGGAAGAGGCCAAGGAGTGCAGAGGATGGGAAGAGAAAGGAGAGGATGGAGGAGGAAGAGGCCAAGGAGTGCAGAGGATGGAAAGAGAAAGGAGAGGATGGAGGAGGAAGAGGCCAAGGAGTGCAGAGGACGGAAAGAGAAAGGAGAGGATGGAGGAGGAAGAGGCCAAGGAGTGCAGAGGACGGAAAGAGAAAGGAGAGGATGGAGGAGGAAGAGGCCAAGGAGTGCAGAGGATGGGAAGAGAAAAGAGAGGATGGGGAGGAAGAGGCCAAGGAGTGCAGAGGATGGGAAGAGGAGAGGATGGAGGAGGAAGAGGCCAAGGAGTGCAGAGGATGGGAAGAGAAAGGAGAGGATGGAGGAGGAAGAGGCCAAGGAGTGCAGAGGATGGGAAGAGAAAGGAGAGGATGGAGGAGGAAGAGGCCAAGGAGTGCAGAGGATGGGAAGAGAAAGGAGAGGATGGAGGAGGAAGAGGCCAAGGAGTGCAGAGGATGGGAAGAGAAAGGAGAGGATGGAGGAGGAAGAGGCCAAGGAGTGCAGAGGACGGGAAGAGAAAGGAGAGGATGGAGGAGGAAGAGGCCAAGGAGTGCAGAGGATGGGAAGAGAAAAGAGAGGATGGGGGAGGAAGAGGCCAAGGAGTGCAGAGGATGGGAAGAGGATGGAGGAGGAAGAGGCCAAGGAGTGCAGAGGATGGGAAGAGAAAGGAGAGGATGGAGGAGGAAGAGGCCAAGGAGTGAGAGGACGGGAAGAGAAAGGAGAGGATGGAGGAGGAAGAGGCCAAAGTGCAGAGGACGGGAAGAGAAAGGAGAGGATGGAGGAGGAAGAGGCCAAGGAGTGCAGAGGATGGGAAGAGAAAAGAGAGAGGATGGAGGAGGAAGAGGCCAAGGAGTGCAGAGGACGGGAAGAGAAAGGAGAGGATGGAGGAGGAAGAGGCCAAGGAGTGCAGAGGATGGGAAGAGGAAGAGGATGGAGGAGGAAGAGGCCAAGGAGTGCAGAGGATGGGAAGAGAAAGGAGAGGATGGAGGAGGAAGAGGCCAAGGAGTGCAGAGGACGGGAAGAGAAAGGAGAGGATGGAGGAGGAAGAGGCCAAGGAGTGCAGAGGATGGGAAGAGAAAAGAGAGGATGGAGGAGGAAGAGGCCAAGGAGTGCAGAGGACAGGAGGAGGAGGATGGAGGAGGAGGAGGCCAAGAGTCAGGAGGAAGAGGAGGAGTGCAGAGGAGGAGGAGGAAGAGGCCAAGGAGTGCAGATGGGGAGAGAAAGGAGAGGATGGAGGAGGAAGAGGCGAAGGAGAGGAGGAGGAAAGAGAGAGGAGGAGGAGGAAGAGGTCAAGGAGTACAGAGGAGGAGGAGGAATAGGAGGAAGAGGAGGTCAAGGAGTACTGGAGGAGGAGGAATAGGAGGAAAGAGGTCAAGGAGTACTGGAGGAGGAGGAATAGGAGGAAGAGGAGGTCAAGGAGTACGGGAGGAGGAGGAATAGGAGGAAGAGGAGGTCAAGGAGTACTGGAGGAGGAGGAATAGGAGGAAGAGGAGGTCAAGGAGAGGAGGAGGAGGAATAGGAGGAAGAGGAGGTCAAGGAGTACGGGAGGAGGAGGAATAGGAGGAAGAGGAGGTCAAGGAGTACGGGAGGAGGAGGAGAGGAAGAGGAGGTCAAGGAGAGGAGGAGGAGGAGGAAGAGGAGGAAGGAGTACGGGAGGAGGAGGAAGAGGAGGAGGAGGTCAAGGAGTAGGAGGAGGAGGAGGAAGAGGAGGTCAAGGAGAGGAGGAGGAGGAAGGAGGAGGAGGGAAGGAGGAGGAGGAGGAGGTCAAGGAGTACAGGAGGAGGAGGAATAGGAAGAGGAGGAAGAGGAGTACAGGAAGGAGGAGGAAGAGGAGGTCAAGGAGTACGGGAGGAGGAGGAATAGGAGGAAGAGGAGGTCAAGGAGTACGGGAGGAGGAGGAATTGGAGGAAAGAGGAGGTCAAGGAGTACGGGAGGAGGAGGAAGAGGAGGTCAAGGAGTACAGGAAGGAGGAAGAATAGGAGGAAGAGGAGGTCAAGGAGTACGGGAGGAGGAGGAATTGGAGGAAGAGGAGCTCAAGAAGTACGGGAGGAGGAGGAATAGAAGAAGAGGATGTTAAGGAGTACGGGGGGAGGAGGAAGAGGAGGTCAAGGAGTACAGGAGGAGGAGGAATTGGAGGAAGAGGCCACGGAGGAGGCGGAGGACGTGAGGACTGACTAAAAAGGTGACTGAAGGAGCTACATGTATACTAAAACAGTCTTAGCGGCAGCATATATAATAATGCCACCCACGCGAAGTTTCTAACCCCAGAGCAGCCAGGTGGCGCTTTTTGACCTAATTACACAGAAAGGGGCGGAGCTTCGCATATGTCTGTAATATACTATATGTGGTGTTAGGCCTATTTTAGTTTCTGAGATTAGAATGGGAATAATAATTATTTTAAATTAGTTCCACGGAACGAAAACTGGAATAAAAAATAAGTCTGGAACGAGAATAGAATCGGAATAAATATTTCAATAACTTATCATTCTCGGACGAGAACGGAATAGAAAAAAAAATATTTTTAATAGCTATGCAGACTGACGGCATTCACGTCGTCCGTAATATACTAATCTAATAAATAGGTGAAGACACTGTTTCGTGTGACAGTCTGATAGACAATTATCGTTCATGTTAGACATTTCTGTTAGAACTGTAAATGGAAGTGGAACTACAAATATAAATTTTCTGGAACTAGAACTGAAACTAAAATTATTACTAAATAGGAAGTGGAACTAGGACAAGAACAAGATTTATTTATAAAGAGGAACTAAAACTAGAACAAAAATGACGACAGTGGAATAGAATAAGAACATGAATAGAAAATAATATTGGAACTAAAATAATACTGATCTCAAACGACTGTGTGATGCAACGCTAGCTTTGGACACCTTTAAATAGCTGTTCACTAATGCAATAATAAATTATATATTTTCCAAACAGCGTTTGTAATTTAGATATAAAGACTGGTAAAAAAAGACAAATAAATTTAAAAAAACAGTAGATTCTTATTTTTTTTCCATTATGGCATTGACCATTCTTCAGTGGAATGCACGTGGTTTGCGTGGTAATAAGGATCAACTTAAAAATTATATCTTGAAAACGTGCATTCCACCGGATGTAATATGTGTGGAGGAGACCTTTTTAAAAGATCAAATTCAGTCACCAAAATTGGATGGTTACAATATTATACGTAAGGATTGCTTAAGTAATGAAAGGGGAGGTTTGGCTATTTACATAAAAGTGGGGCTAAATTTTAATGTATTAGATGTTGTAGAAATTCCAAATATTGAAATTCAAGGTATTGAAATTAATACTTTAAATGGCCATTTAAAGATTTTTAATTCATATATCACACCTTCATTTAAATTTAAAAAAGAGGATATTCAAAGAATTTTTCCACATAAAAGATCAATTCTTGTTGGAGATCTGAATGCTCATAATAAACTATGGGGTTGTTCTGAAACAAATTTTAGAGGCAGAATTATAGAAGAAATATTAATTGAAAATAATTTAGTAGTACTTAATACAGGTCAAGCTACTCATATTACCTCAAACCAATCAAATGCCCATTCTGTTATAGATTTAAGCATAAGTTCACAAGATGTTGCTCTAAATGCTAGGCATAATGTCATTAACAGCAACATGGGGTCTGATCATTATGCTACTGTTACTACTGTCAATGAAGAAGTCATACTAGAATATAACTTAAGCATGCATATCTGGAAATTAAAAAAGGCAGATTGGAAAAAGTATAAGGAAATAAGTAAATTTTCATTAACAGAAGATATTTTGGTTGATAAAAATTGCGATGATACTTTCAATAATTTGGTAGATTGCATTACATCTATAGCGAACCAATCAATACCTAGTAATAATCTTAATAATAGAAAAAATAAAAATAAGAAATTTAAACCTTTACCTTATTGGAATGATAAGTGTAATGAAGCCATTTATAAGAGAAATCAGTATAGGAATAAAATGATTAAAACAAGAGAATTGACTGATTATTTAGAATATAAAAAGCAAGAGGCCGTTGTTAAACAGACCCTGAAAACAGAAGCAAAAACTTGTTGGCAAGCATATTGCTCTGAGCTAACAGATCAGACAAAATTGGGTTCTGTCTGGAGTTGGGCAAGAAGAATGAATGGCATTGCAACCTATAGTTCTATTCCTACTTTGACTTATAATGGATTAGTAGCAGAAACAAACTTAGAAAAAGCAAATATTTTAGCTAAAACTTATGAGAATACTAGTAATACCCAGAATTACAATGATAAATTTGTGAATTATATAAAAGATAATAATTTGCAAAATAACCCTCGTAAGAATGAAAGTATTAATGATCATGAAATGGAAATCTTAAATGAGAAGTTTGATATTAGTGAATTGAAACAAGCTATTAGATCAGCTAAAAATAATAAGTCACCAGGTGACGACAAAATACCTTATGAATTATTGAAACATCTTCATAAGAATGCTCTTAAAATTCTATTATTATTTTATAATGAAATCTGGGAAGAAGGGAAATTGCCTACTGATTGGCATCATGCTATTATTCTACCATTATTAAAACCTAATAAAGAAGCCTCAAATCCAGAATCTTATAGACCAATATCACTTACCTCTACCTTATGCAAGGTAATGGAATCAATGGTTAATAAACGTCTTCAATGGTTTTTGGAAAAAAATAATATAATTTCAAAAAATCAATCTGGCTTTCGAAAATATAAAAGTACAATGGATCAAATTCTTAAACTTCAGGATACTATTCTTAAAAAACTTAAAAACAAAGAACATGTTCTAGCCATTTTCATTGATTTTGAAAGAGCTTATGATATGTTGCATGTCCCTACCCTTTTAAAGAAATTTCAGAAATTGGGAATAGTCGGTAATACATTTAACTGGGTTGAAAGCTTTCTGTCTAATAGAACGTTTCAGGTCAAGGTAGGGGCAGAACTTTCTGATAAATTTATACAACAGAATGGTACTCCGCAAGGTTCAATAATTTCTCCTATTTTATTCCTAATAATGATAAATGACATTCCCACAGGTGTGGATGGTGTAGAAATGTCCCTTTTTGCTGATGATAGTGCTATTTACTTAGGACATAGAAATATTAAAATCTTAGAAAATAAAATTCAATTATCGATCAATTTAATACAAAATTGGTGTAATGAGAATGGTTTCAAAATATCTATTAATAAAACGACTGGAGTCCTCTTTTCCAAAAGAAATAATTTATCAAAGATTACTATAAAGATTGATCAAAAACAAATTAAAATAGAAAATAAAGCAAAATATTTGGGTGTAATTTTTGATAGTAAAATGAGTTGGAAGCCACACATTGATTATATTGTTGAAAAATGTAAAAAGAGGTTAAACCTTTTAAGAGCAATAAGTGGCTATGGTTGGGGAGCTTGTAAAAAAACACTTCTCACCATATATAGAGCACTAATCAGGTCTATTTTTGATTATGGTGATGTTGCATATTCTTCAGCCTGCAAGTCTTATTTGGATAAACTCTCATGTATTCAAACTGAGGCTCTTAGATTATGTTGTGGAGTTCCAAAGGGTACTGCAGCATCAGCACTTCACAATGAATGTGGAGAATTACCACTTCATTTAAGGCGACTCCAAAATTCACTAAAATTTGGAGCTAAAATTTTGGGTAGTAAATTTCACCCCCTTACTAGAGTAATGGAAAACCACTGGACAAATGTTTTTAGGACATCTGATAGTAGGGAACATTCAATCTATACTCGTACCACTGACTTTTTTTCTTCACTTAATACATCATTTATTGGCCCATCTTTCCCTTCTACTCCTCCTTGGTGTAACAAGGAAATAGAAGTTGATTTAACTCTGAAGAAATATATTAATAAGAAAACTGATAATCCTGAATTTCTAAAACAGTATGCCTTAGAATTAATTTCTAAATATGACTCTTATATACATATCTATACTGATGGGTCAAAAGTAGATGACCTTGTTGCTGCTGCATTCACAGTACCGAGTTTAAATGTAGATAAGAAATATAGATTGTGTAATAAGTCAACTATATATGCAGCCGAGTTGACTGCAATTATTGAAACTGTTCTATGGATATTAAACAGTGAATGTTATAATAACTGTAAGTTTGCGATTTTCTCTGATTCATTGAGTGTTCTTACATCAATAAAGAGGTCTTACTGTCAATCTAGACCTACTTTATTAAACGATTTACTATATCACATTAGCAAATTAAATTCTAACCAAATAAGATTCATTTGGATCCCAAGTCACATTGATGTGGCAGGCAATGATAGAGCAGATACCTTGGCTAAAGAGGCTCTTAAAATTGATCACATAAATTCTATTAATTATCTTGAACTTCAGGAAATTTATACTTTAATAAAACTTTATATAATAAATAAATGGCAAATAGAATATAGTAATGATAGTAGAGGTCATTTTTATAAATCTATGTGTCCAACTGTTAGTACAGATATTAAATATTTAGAACCTTATAGACATAAGGAAGTTCAAATTTCTAGACTACGTCTAGGAGTAGCCAATACTAATCAAAGGCTGTTCATTATAAAAAGGCATGATGATGGTCTATGTGATACTTGTAAGATCAGGGAGACAATCCATCACCTCTTACTTGATTGTAAAAAAGAAGATATTTCAGAGGTATTAAGAAATAAATGTCAATTATATAAACATGAAGTTTCCGTTAAAACTCTTTTGACGGTAAATTTATTTCAGAATGAAGTGTATAGGTTGGTTAAGATAATTAATAAAGGTAAAATTTTGTAAATGGATGTTTTAGTGTGTGTGTGTTTTTTTTTTAATGCAAATGGTTTTATATCTTATTCAAATCTGTAAATATTTAATTACTCTTTTACTGGTACATTGTTATTATGCAATTACATGTATGTACTGTGTTGCAGTGTTGGTTGCAATGCTGGGCAGACACTTTTCACGGTCCATCAGAGCCCCTCGTTTTTTCAATTTTATCATTAAGCCCAAGTCTGATGTAAGCCTATAAAAAGGCTATCAGACTACATTTGATGAATAATAATAAGTGTAATAATAATAATAATAATAATAATAATAATAATAATAATAATAATAATAATAATAAATGTGAAAATCAATTTCTGGTTTAATAGGTCCATCTCTGACTCTAATTATAAAGAAATTACAGAAATATTAAAATGTATTAATGTGAATGTGATAAATTATTTTTAAATGACAGTTATACGTATCGCATTATGATATCCAATTGCATCTGAATGAGTTGCTGCATTGTCTACATGGACTACATCAACAACTCGCTCTGTACCATGATCATCAACTCCACTTCTACTACTACTTAGGCCTACTAGTAATGATACTGTCAAATTGATTTTGCTGCATTATTCGCTTTTTATGAAATTGAAAATGCAAGACTTTGAAGGAGCGTCTGTCTCTCGTTTGTAATTCTGACTTTCATTAATCTTTCTTTCCTAATTATTGAGCTCCAGATTTCTCATGATAATTTATCCTCTAATTCATCCTCAACTTAATGGAATATAATATCAAATATTGGTAATTTGGTATCAATTATTTATTATGATGACTTCCATCCAGCAGTAAGTTAAAGTATTATTTATTTGAATAATAACTCAAATGTCAATTAATAAATTTAAAAGATTTTATGCTTGCCAGAAAACCAATAATCAATTCTAGGCTGACTGCTGATGAATCTCCAAATACTGATAAGCAGTGTTTTTACAAATTCAAATGATTTAACTATAATATGACCACAAAAGTTGTGACTCAAATTTATAAGTGGCTTAGCTAGGATTTACCAGAGGGGTTGTGTAATGCGAAGTGCTAGGCCACGCATACGATTCTGATGGAGCAAATAGGTCTGTATAGGCCTATAGAATTCAATCAGAAATCGAAATTTGTCGGCATCAGTTAACTTTGCATTAACAGCTAGTCCAAAATCATTCTGATGAGCGATAACCAACGCCTGTTACTGTGCTTACTCCTAAATCCTCTGACTGAGCAACTGAGACTGTGTTCAGTTTAACAGCTATTAAAACGTTTTCGTTAACAACATTGTGAATACAATTATCTGCAATGCTAACCTCTTTAGTCCCATTACTACCGCACATTCATTATTGTCTTGCTTTTTGTAAAAAAAATTCATTAGATCGGTTCCTCTATAACGCTTCATTACATATATATAGTTAGTAAATTGAAGCAATTAAACTTGAAACTTTAATTTAAATCGTTTTTATTTAAAAGTAAACGAATGGATTAGGGACTGTATTCGGAACATGAAGAACTACTTTCACAATTATAGGCCGAGTAAAATGAACACTGGAGGCTGCAGAGAGATATTGAAAGAGACCGCCGACTGCAAGAGAAAAACGCGCGCGAGAGAGACAATGCAGATATTATTTCAAACATTCCTCAGCGCAGGAGCTCAGTAGGCTATATGCAAGGCATTGAAGGGGTAAGCAGTGGTTGTGACCTAGATAGGCACAACGGCATACGTCCGTAGCCTTGCTATAGATGTCATGTATCATGAAGCATTCGTCATAATTATAGGGCCTGTCCTACAGACTGCATTAGGCCCAAAACCCACAGATTTCTTCAGTTTGAACAAAAGTTTAGACATTTCTGGGCCCCTGCCAAGGGCCCCATCCATAGAACCGGGCCCCGGGGCAGTAACTGGTACATTGTTATTATGCAATTACATGTATGTACTGTGTTGCAGTGTTGGTTGCAATGCTGGTTACCATATTATCATTATTCAACTTTGGTTTTTCAATAATACATATTACATATGGTGTGGTTTGGTTATTGTATCACAGTAGATATTATGTTGCATGGTACTGCGGTACTGTGTTGCAGTGCGGGTTATTGAGATATTCATAAAGAACTTCTTATCAACTGTTGATTTTTGAATATGTTGTGTCAAAATAACAAGAACTGATGTGAGAACATTTTAAATATTACCTATTGGTAAATGAATTTCTGTTATTACCATATTATTGTTATTCAACTTTGGTTCTTCAATATGGGATGTGGTTTGGTTTGGTTGCTGTGTTGCGGTGGCTACTATGTTGCATGATACTTAGTAATGTGTTATAATAAGAGATCTGTGATTATAATTTTAATCGATTGAAATTATACTTTAAACAATTATAATACATGTATGCTATGTTATTGAATGAACTTGTATTACATGTATAGTATGTTAGATACATGAACAGTTTAAAAGAGTACTTAGTAATTTTTTTTATATGGATCAATTGCTGCATAGTTACATAACATAGTTGAATTTGCATGGAATCTTTTGTCAGAATATAGAAATCATAGACAGAATGAGATGAACAGTTACTACCCTATGTTACAAAAATATTGAATATTAGTGAAATTGTAAAGCTCTGTTTGACACATTTGATGGTGTCATTCGGACGCTATAAGTTTCTTGTAAACATTTAATTGTATATTTCCTGTATTGTCGTCAACGGCCTTTGATGTCATAAGACGACGTTAAACGTTGGTATAAATAAAATAACAGCGTTTGTTGGCTGAATCAAGTTATCATTGACAGTCCTGGTGGCTGTTTCAAATGTAATCCAACTGACAGTTTCCGTATAAATATGATTAAGTTTAATCGATCGAGATATTCCTTTTCTGGACACCGTGTAACCTACAGTTACTATTACTCGATGTTGGTCTACGTTACTATCTACTTACATGATCCGTAAAGTAATGTAGACGTCAACGGCATTATAGCCAGCCACAGATGTCGCTAAAGACTGTGTGATGCAACGCTAGCTTTGGACACCTTTAAAAAGCTTTTCAATGTTGCAATATATACTTTTCAAACATCGTTTTTTCGCTGAATTAGACCTAGATTATCATTTCTGGTTAGATGTCATAAGCTACTGGTAAATAGCAAATTGCTATGTAGAAACAGCAGATAATATTCCTTTTCGATATCAACGGCCTTTGATACCACAAGATGGCGTTTAACTGTTGAAAGCCATCCATTGCCATGTAGGACACCTTCTTGGCGACAAAAGCTCTGAAAGCTGGAAGCTGTCATTAAACATTTACAGAAACAATACTCTATTACCTTTTAAGCCCACCGGTTCATCGCCCGTTGGTGTAGATCCCATGCCTAGGCTAACTGTTTCTGCGTTGGTTTCTGTCATGTGCCAATGACCTCAGCCTTGTCCACATCCTTATCGCACAAATCCCTGACATTGCTCTCTGGTTGTTCTACCTCTGATACTAGTGCTGTCCATAATTCCGGACATGATTCGTATGACCATCTTGATAATCAAGAGCATTAAAGGCCATTAAAGAAAAAACTGTAATCTGTCAAATTACAGAATTTGTATATAGCCTACTACTAAATTGGAAGAAACTAATGTTAAGAGGAACGAACGATTTCAAATGTAGAATGAACTGATATGTAGGCCTAATTATTTTCTGGTTAAAGACGTCAACGGCCATAGACTAGTAGCCATAGGATATCGTTACACTTTTGGAATAAATAAAATAGCCTTGTATAATAACTTGATGTAAGCCCTATGCATGTTTTGTTGTTGAGCTGTAGCCTATACGAACGGTGATGTTACTGTTCTAACGAATAATTTATGTCGAAGTCAACGGCCTTTGTTGCCATAAGATGTCGTTAAACTCTAAATTCTTTGCATTTTTAAGTGATTATTTATAAATCTTCAGTTTAATATCATCTTGTAACAACATTTAGCCTAGGCCTACTATTTACCATTGTAGGCCTACTTTGAAAAAATAACAATTTGATAAAAACAGCTATTTTTTTAAGTAGGCTATAGGCCTAATGGTAAAAAGTAAATGTTGTTACAAGATTACATTAAACTGAAGATTTATAAATAATCACTTAAAATGCAAAGTAGAATAAGAATCTAACGTCATTATATTATTATACTTAGGTCTAAATTTGTATCGAATCATTTCATTACAGTATGTGTATCACAGACAGTATCCGATGCATTAGCCTACTTTATTTTAAACATTAAGCGATTAACCTTTTTATTTTATTTAATCCAATATTTAACGACATCCTATAGCTACAAAGGCTGTTGACGTCTTTAAAGTGTTTTATGTATTTCAGTTCATTTTCTTGTAATGTTCTCATAAGTTTTCTTTCTCCTTTCTTGTCTTTGATTCCGTTTCTGATAGGATGTTGATATTTACATTATACGAAAATGAACTTAATCCGTTAGAGACTTTAAATATCAAGTGTAATGGAAGAGGGAGACTGAGATATGAGAGACTGAAGAGTTTCTAACTTGAATGAACACTTTGTAATTTGTTGCGTTGTCAGACTAAAAATGAACAGTATAGACATAGTCACATAGGAATGAACGTGTGACACTATAGACATAGGAATGAACATTATATTTAACATAACTATCAACCTAAATGAATATATATAGGCATATATATAAATATATACATAGACGCAGGTGACTGAAGACCTGGAGGCTGGAGAGGCACAGCCAGATGAATCATCAGCACAGTCTGACCTCTACAGCGGGATTGGTGGAGAGGCCGGATGTTAAATGAACAAAAAAGGCAAGAGCCAAATGCTGAGCCTGGATAGGTGGAAAGGCCGGAAGTTAAATGAACAAAAAAGGCAAGAGCGAAATGCTGAGCGGAGATAGATGGAAAGGCCGGAAGTGAAATAACCAAATAAGGAGATAGATGGAAAGGCCGGAAGTGAAATAACCAAATAAGGAGAGAAATGGTAGAAAGGGGCTGGGACAGGAGGATGAAGGACGGGAATAAAAAGGGGCGAAATCGGGAGTCGGGATTCACTCTCGGGAGGCGTCAGTTTTGAGACAAGGGACGTCATCGACTGCCAGAGGAATCCGCTCTCGAGGAAGGGACTGGAACGACGACTGATCTATGAGCAAGAGTTAAGTCGACAGTCCGAGAGTGTGAAGATAAGCGAAATGTGTAGTCAAATAAGTTGATTTCTGTAAATACATTAATACATTGTAAATTAAACGTTGAAAGTTGAAACTAATATACTGAAGAAAAACGTTACTGGTTTGAACTTTAACGATCACCGCGTATCACCCCGAAGAGACTAGAACAAACCACACCGCTACCACCAAGAATATTGTTCAGATTGGTGCTCAAATAACCAATTAATGAGCAACAATCATTCAAACATTACATGGTCGCTTGCGAAATCCAGTTCAACAGAACCAGTGACGCACAGTTCAACGAAGGTCAACGGAATCAACCGAGGGAGGACGTGACGCAGAGTTCAACGGAGGTCAACGAAATAAACCGAAGGAGGACGGGAGCAACGGAGGAAGGTGTCGACGACAGACGAGAACAGTCCGAAGAGAAGCCAACGAGACGACGCTCAACGGGGCAGCTGCTGCAGAGGATCGCGACCGAGGCAAGGAGGAAACCTGCACGCGGTACGAGACAGATTCAACGCAGACCTGTAGAGAGGCGAACGCTCAACCGAATTGACCCGCAGCAAGAAAGAAACCTGCACGAGGTGTAATAATCCGGTGAGAAGCTTCTGTTGTTGATGTTAAACTTGACTGAAATAATTTGCAAGTTAGGAAAATCGGCTTTGAGTGTATTGTAAAACACCATAGCGGCAGAATCCTAAGCATTATTTGTGACGTGCTTGTATTACATGTAAAATAGAGTATTACAGTAAATAGAACTCTATTGTAACAAGCTAACAGCTATTCTTAAGAAATGGCTACAGGAAGCCTTCTTACAGATTTTGAATTGTTGAATAAAAAGGATTTGGAGCAAGAATGCATATTAAGAGACATTCAACCAGTTGGTCTTGAAAAAAGGGAAATGGTTCGAAGATTAAAAGAGTTTGAGAGGAGACGTGGGAGAGGTGAAGAAAATGAACAGACGTCAACCTTTGCAGATGAGAGGAGACATGTGGGAGATGATGAAAATGAACAGACGCAAAACTTTGTAGATGAAGGGGAGGTGGTTGCAGAAGATAGAGAAGGCGAACATATCGGGTTCAGCGATAGCCGAATAAGGCTTGAACTGATCCGTGCTGAGGAGAGAAGATTTATGGCAGAAGGCCAGGCTGCAGAACGGAAAGCGAAAGCAGAGAGAGACAGAATGGAAATGGAATTGGCATTGCTCAGAGAAAAGGCACAGATGGGTCTACTTCGAAGAGACTCAAGTGAAGACGATATTGTCCAGGGTAGAGCAGAAGTAGGCCTAAATAGATCTAAAGCAATTAATGTCTTGCCGAGCATGCACGAACATGAAGACCCGATTTCATTTTTTCATTCTTTCGAGAAAGTAGCTAGATTACACGAAATAGATCCCTCTGAATGGCCTAAACTGCTTCCTTCTCTACTAAACTCGACTCTCAGGCAACACTACAACCGCCTATCTTATACCATCTGTCGCGACTTCAAAAAGATTAAAGCTGAAATATTGGCTGCATGTCAAATGAACCCCAAGTACTATCTGGATAAACTAAGGACTATGCATCGCATAGGAAAAGAAACCTACGCTCAATTTCTGTGTAGATTGAGGGATATGCAGGAATATTACCTGGAGGCAAAAGAAATAGAAAACTTTGAGAGTTTAAAAGACGACATGTTAGCAGAGAGGCTTAAAGAATCTTTTCAAACAGAAATCAAATTCTTCGTTGAGGCTCGAAGGCCTACAAGTGCAGAAGAAGTGGCCAAATACGCAGACCTCCATTTTGAATGTATGCAAGAAGCAAAAAGGGGAAGTGCTTTTGAGCGCAAGACGTGGAACAAGCCTAAGGCAATTACCATAGAGAAAAGTCCAAACATGCTAGGGACAAAGGGTAAGGCAGAGGGCGAAGCGTTAAGGCAAGGTGAAGTGACAAACAAAACAAACAATGGTCACAGCAATACGCATAAGTCAAACCAATGGCAAACAAACAATAAATCACAAGATGGATGTTTCATTTGTGGGCAGCATTCTCACAGGTGGCGTCAGTGCCCAGGCAAAGATAGTGCAAGGGTTAACTTTGTGCATGATTTATCACATCTAAACAGTGTAACTGACTATCAAAATAACTTCATAGTGCCACTGATGTTGAATGGAGTGTGTTTAAAAGCGCTTAGGGATACGGGTTCGATGATTTCTCTTGTAAATGCCGATTTTGTAAGAGGTAAGCCATTTGCTAAACAAAGGCCAATCAATGTTCAGTGTGCTTTTGGGAAAATTCAACCAGTAGCAATGACAGAAGTTAAAATATCATCCCCACTGTTTGGAACTGACAGACAGGTTGTAATCAAAGCTGGGGTAGTAGAAGGATTAAAGGTCGATATGATACTTGGCCATGATATTTTTGTGGAAAATAAAGATTTAACAGATATTGCTGCTGGTACTATGAAGGAAGGTAAAGTAAAGATGTGCATTGAAAGCGAGGATTCTAGCCAAAAGGAATCAGCCAGCAAGGCCGACATGGGAAATCAGGCACCACGGACAATGATAGCAACCAGGGCCACAGACTATGACATACCAGATGTGAAACGAGATCGGATTCCATTGGAGGAGAAAGGATCAAAGGTCAAGCCGACAGAGGCAAGGGAAGCAGAGGAAGAAGAAGTCACAAATAACCTGACAGAGGAGAGTAACAATCATCTTGGCATAGATGCTGTTGAATTCAAACAAGAACAGGCAACAGACCCAACACTGAAAGACTTGTGGAATCGCGCTAAAACAGAAAAGGAACCATATGTTATCAGCAAAGACATACTCTATAAAAGAAAAGAAACACTGTTTGAGAAAAATGCACTAGATTTAGGAAAGAATCTTAGACTAGTTGTACCAATCAAATATAGACAGAGACTGTTGGAGCTGGGCCATGACTCAAAGTGGGCGGGGCATAGAGGCGTAAAGGCTACGAAAGCCTGCCTAAGAAAGGAGTATACATGGCCTGGAATGGACGACGAAGTAGCAGCATACGTGAGGTCATGTCCAATCTGTCAGAAGACTGCTAATGTGCCCAAAAGTCACAGGGTTCCACTACAAGAAACTCCTATTGTAGAAGTCCCGTTTCAGACTGTAGTAATCGATCTCTGCGGTCCAATATCGCCTGCTTCCAGTAGTGGTAAGAAGTATGTGCTGATTTTAGTCGACCAAATGACTCATTGGCCAGAATTCATACCCTTGGGATCCATGAAAGCAGACAAAGTATGTAAAGCGCTGATAGAAGTCTTCTCACGAGTTGGGATACCGAAATATATAATTTCAGACAACGGCACCCACTTCAAAAATCAGCTAGTCCAGGGAATGGAGAAGATGTTAGGCATAAGTCCCATATTCTCCACAGTTGAACATCATGAAACAGCTGGAAGTGCAGAACGCATGATCAGGGTTTTAAGAGACATGCTTAAGAAAGTGACGAGTGAAGAACCAAGGTCATGGGAATTAGCATTACCGTTCTTAGCCTTCAGTTGCAGACAAATTCCGTCAACAGTAACCGGATTTGCACCTTTCGAACTTCTGTACTCTCATGACGTCATAGGTCCGTTACAAATACTAAGAGATGCTTGGACAGGACAACTTGAAACCCCAACGCCGAAGAGAAGTGTTGTCGAGTACTTGACAATGACGAAAACTCACATGCAAAGATGTGCAGAAATTGCAACAGAACATACAAAACAGGCTCGTCAATCCGCCAAGTATTATTATGACAAACATTCTTCAGATCGAAATCTAGAACCAGATGAAGAGGTTCTGTTGCTAAGACATGCGACAGAAAACAAATTACTGGCAAGGTGGGAGGGTCCGTTCAAAATTCTGAGGAAACTGTCAAACGTCAATTATGAAATTGACACGGACAAAGGAAAAAAGGTGTATCACATTAATCTTCTACGCAAATGGTTCAACAGGTCAGAATTATGTCTTACACCCAGCGTGAATGTAATTCTAACAGCTGATCCACCACAGGAAGAATATGAAACGCTGCCAGTCGTTGACGACAGTAGCGACACCTGTGGAGTAAATGAGCATTTAACTGCAGAGCAAAAGAGTCAATTACAAGAAGTAATAGGCGAATTCTCTGACAGATTTTCGGGACAGCTAGGAAGAACAGCGCTCATAAAGCACAAAATAACGCTAACGAAGGACAAACCGATAGCACCCAAGATGTATAGAATACCGGAATGCTTAAAAGACAAAGTTCATGAACAGATCAGAACAATGCTGGAAAACGGTTTGATTGAAGAATCAACTTCGGCCTATGCAAGTCCCATCGTATGTGTCACAAAGAAAGACAAGTCGATTAGGATATGTGCAGATCTGAGAGCGATTAATAGTATAACAGTGCCAGACGAATATCCAGCAAGCGACATGAGAAACATATTAGAGAGGGCAGCAGGATCAATGTTTGTGACAGGTCTGGATCTGCAACAAGCCTTTTATCAGGTTGAGCTAGAGAAAGGCAGCCGACCGTACACCGCCTTTAGAACACCGCATGGACTGTTTCAATATACAGTTTTACCGAATGGGGCTCGGAATGCAAGTAAGTGCTTTCAACGGCTAGCAGACCAAGTATTGAAAGGGGCTGAAGAATATTCGGCAGCTCATGTGGATGATATACTCGTGTTCTCAAGAACATGGGAAGAGCATATTCAACATTTGAAGGACATTTTAGCAAGACTCAGAAAAGCGAATCTAACAGCTAAACTAGACAAATGCCAATTTGGACAGAGATCTATAAAGGTGCTTGGGCACGTTCTGGAAAATGGGCTGATAAAACCAGATCCAGAAAAGATAAGTGCTATTAAGGACTATCCGATCCCTAAGACGAAACGCCAAGTCCGAGCAATTCTCGGCTTAGCTAACTTCTACAGACGCCATCTACCGAACTTTGCAGAAATAGTAGCACCGTTAACTGAACTAACAAGAAAAGACAAGCCGGATCGCGTAAAGTGGACTGAAAAAGAAAACCAGGCTTTCAACGGGCTCAAGCAAGGTCTCACATCGGAACGATTCATAATTCCTCCTGACATAACAAAGCCGTTCATCTTGAGGTGCGACGCATCTGGAACAGGATTGGGAGCAGCGTTATTACAGAAGGACGAACAAGGAACTGAAAGACCTATAAGCTACGCCAGCAGAAAGTTACTTGACAGAGAAATGAAAATGAGCACAGTCGAGAGAGAGACTTTATGCGTAGTGTGGGCTTTGAATCACTTTCAGCAATACACATACGGGGCTCAAGTAGACATATACACAGACCACAACTGTCTGAGATGGCTTCAAACAATGGCCAACACGAATCCCCGATTAACACGGTGGGCTCTGGCAATTCAAAGATATGATGTAAATATAAACTATGTTCCTGGGAAACAGAATGGTTTAGCAGATGGCTTATCTCGGGCACATATGGAAGCCTAAGTTTAATAAACATGTAGGCCTACGTCAAACGAAGGCCTGAACTAACGATGTGTAGAGTGAACTGTATTAAAGTATAATGTTAGATAACTAGAATTCATGTTTTGATATTATCCGAGTTTGTTTCTGTTTAATGTGCTAGGAGTCTGTGTATACGACGATGACAACGCAAGCCTGGTGGCGAACGATCACCTGTGCTACTGTAACATATCCACAGTCCATCGAGCCTCGGCCATACACTTCATTCCATCTGAATGCACTACCTGGAGCCAGAAGCATTCGAAGGTGGATGATGTAATGGAAGAGGGAGACTGAGATATGAGAGACTGAAGAGTTTCTAACTTGAATGAACACTTTGTAATTTGTTGCGTTGTCAGACTAAAAACTAAACAGTATAGAATAGTCACATAGGAATGAACGTGTGACACTATAGACATAGGAATGAACATTATATTTAACATAACTATCAACCTAAATGAATATATATAGGCATATATATAAATATATACATAGACGCAGGTGACTGAAGACCTGGAGGCTGGAGAGGCACAGCCAGATGAATCATCAGCACAGTCTGACCTCTACAGCGGGATTGGTGGAGAGGCCGGATGTTAAATGAACAAAAAAGGCAAGAGCCAAATGCTGAGCCTGGATAGGTGGAAAGGCCGGAAGTTAAATGAACAAAAAAGGCAAGAGCGAAATGCTGAGCGGAGATAGATGGAAAGGCCGGAAGTGAAATAACCAAATAAGGAGATAGATGGAAAGGCCGGAAGTGAAATAACCAAATAAGGAGAGAAATGGTAGAAAGGGGCTGGGACAGGAGGATGAAGGACGGGAATAAAAAGGGGCGAAATCGGGAGTCGGGATTCACTCTCGGGAGGCGTCAGTTTTGAGACAAGGGACGTCATCGACTGCCAGAGGAATCCGCTCTCGAGGAAGGGACTGGAACGACGACTGATCTATGAGCAAGAGTTAAGTCGACAGTCCGAGAGTGTGAAGATAAGCGAAATGTGTAGTCAAATAAGTTGATTTCTGTAAATACATTAATACATTGTAAATTAAACGTTGAAAGTTGAAACTAATATACTGAAGAAAAACGTTACTGGTTTGAACTTTAACGATCACCGCGTATCACCCCGAAGAGACTAGAACAAACCACACCGCTACCACCAAGAATATTGTTCAGATTGGTGCTCAAATAACCAATTAATGAGCAACAATCATTCAAACATTACATCAAGCAATTAACACCAATTGACGA
The DNA here is from genome assembly GCA_020284085.1 of Aporrectodea caliginosa. Classification (NCBI taxonomy): domain Eukaryota; kingdom Metazoa; phylum Annelida; class Clitellata; order Crassiclitellata; family Lumbricidae; genus Aporrectodea; species Aporrectodea caliginosa. The sequence continues at coordinate 2,627,614 of JACEVL010000070.1, forward strand.
ATTTAATTATAGCGCCGTTGGAAAACTTTTTAAAGGTGTCTTAGAAGAATAGGCCTACTATAATTATTATCTAGTGATGATGCATTGACGACATAATACTGTGACTGCCAGGTCCGTTTACATTTGTTTATTTAATGCTTAATATCGCTGGGTCATGACAGAGATGATCCTAATCGCCTCATTTTTAGATAACTGAATAACATTGTTTGCAACTGGGTGTTTAATTTCAATGTTGTTTTGTGTTTCTTTAGATCCGGCCAACCCCTCCGCACCTGACGTCAGCAATTGCGGAAAGCATTCTGGCGCAGGCGTGCGAGAACGAGAGCAACAACGCCAAGCGCATGCGCATGGGACTAGAACCACTTCCGGTATGTTGGAATATATGCTGTTTCTTTGGTTGAGATGGTTCTTTAGAAATTAAATTCAGTACGCTGGATTGCACGGGGAGAGAAAACGTCTCCTCGTGGTTCAGGTCATCAGTCTTTACTCTTTAGAACACATTTCTGTCATTCATAGCAATGGAAGAATGAACGAACGAACGAACTGATGAACGAAGAAATTCATCGTATAAATATATATGTGGATGTATGTATGTATGGATGGATGGACGGACGTACGGACGGATTGACGGATAGATAGATGGATGACTAGATGGATGGATGGAGAGACAGACAGATAAATAGATCAGATAGATAGACAGACAGTTGGATAGGGGCGCAGATGGATCAAACATTTCGAAACAGATTTCTGCCCTCGTGGGGAGTTGTAATTACCAACTTCTATTGAGCCGGTGTCTAATGCATAATGCACAAGGCATCAACCGATGGCACACCAAAACCAAGCCGTAATCAGGTCAACATCCAAAAGATCAGTCCGTAAGAGACAGAGAGACAGCCTACGGTGGATAAGCAATTTGAAAGAGGTCAGTTTGAGTTGAACCCCAACCTCTCGGTCGACAGTTCGTCACGCTAACCACTGGGCTATCGCGCATCCTGAATTATGAGCGTCTCTGAAATCGATGGATTATATCTGTCTATCGTTCAATGCTTGCATTTGCATACCAGATAGCCTACGTAGAGCCCATATGCAATGGATCCGATGTAATAGATGCAAGTCTGATACCCATCGACGCCAACCATAGATCTGTGTTCCGATGAATATGCATGGCACTCGCATGCGGCTCATCCAAAAATGCACAGGCGCTCCTGAAAGTGAAGTCTACTTTGAAGATGAACGATGAAGATTGACTGACTGATTAGTTGACTGAATAGTAAACGGAGTTTTGATTTCTTTTACATTTATTAATGGATTTAAGTTGATTGGTCAGGAACTGATGATTGTGATGATGATGATGATGATGATGATGATGATGATGATGATGATGATGATGATGATGATGATGATGATGATGATGATGATGATGATGATGGATGGATCCTCAGTTTAACGGCAGCTTATGACAACATAGGCCGTTGCCGCCGACAAAGATTAGTTTTGGCATATTACAGCTCTTTTGATGATGATGATGATGATGATGATGCATGATGATGATGCATGATGATGATGATGCATGATGATGATGATGATGATGATGATGATGATGATGATGATGATGATGATGATGATGATGATGATGATGATGATGATGATGATGATGATGATGATGATGATATAATCTGTTCAATGCATCAGAGTTACAATAGCAGACGCTTCTTTTTCCTCGCTAAGAGGACTCCTACATGATAGACCTTCCCAGAATATCGACTAGGAGGGATCGATCGATTGACTTTGATCGATTGATTTTTCTGTATTGATTCTTTCTCTAGGCTGTGTCTGCACCTGGACCGACGGGAGGCAGCACCCTCGTCTCCCAAAAGTCTTCACCACCCCCGTCGTCGGCAGGTGGCGTCGTAGGTCTTCCACCCCAACCCCCGCCACCGCCCCATCGGGCACCCTTTCCCTTTCCCAAGTTGGAGCGCGCCTCCCCTGTCGTCCTGCCGCAGGGTCTGTCCCTAGCCCCGCCTCCTCCACCAACGGAGACGGAGAAACTTCGAGGCGGTATCACCCCCGCTGGGGCGCCTCACCCCAACTGCTACGACGCTCAGGCGCTTTGCTACCCTACAACAGCTGGGCCAACCACGGTACCTCGCAGTGCTTACCCCACCGCGTACCAGAGACCGGCCCACTATCATCACCACCACCATCATCATCAGAATTACAACAACGACAGCGACAACGACTCCTCTGACGAACAACAATAACAGCAGCAACAACAACAACAACAACAACAACAATAACAATAGTCAGCTCCAGAATGGTAAGATCGATTCATGTCTTCCTATCAAAGCTTTAATCAATCCTTCAACAAATCTGATCCTGCTAGCTGTTACTAAGATTTAATCTCAGAACTGACATTTAGAACAATGCAACATATTACCTATACTACAGTACTAATACTGTAATAATAATAATAATAATAATAATAATAATAATAATAATAATAATAATAATAATAATAATAATAATAATAATAATAATAATAATAATAATAATAATAATAATAATAATAATAATAATAATAATAATAATAATAATAATAATAATAACTAATAACCAGCAGCACACAGTAGGCTAATCTATGACTAAACTGCCCCTAACCTTTAAACTGTTCCAGCGGTCGATTAAGTGTAGCCTATGTCGCTAGGCAATAATACATATAAGCCCTAACTGAAAGTTCCTCCAAAACACCTCAAAAACGGTTTCTACCGATGATATATCTGTAACCTGCGCTTTGTTGCAATAATTCTGACGCCTACTTAATATCGTTTATTTAACGACGCCGTCATATCGAACACTTAGGCCTATTTGTAGGCCTACACTTATGCAGAGTACATAAATGGTCGTATTCGACTGTTCTAACAGTTTTGTGCCTATGTCTTTTTTAGTAAATAGATGCTAAATATGCCTAAGATATTAGTAGTAGTAGTAATAATAATAATAATAATAATAATTACATTAGAGTCAATGTTTGCAACATTTTGCTTTGCGATTGTTCTGTGTTTGATTTGCAATAAAGAGTTATTATTGATGATATTCTGCTCTTCTTCTTTGCTTTCTTCTTGGTCTTCTTCTTTGAGAAAAGCCTTTTTGGCAATTATAGAAGTATTGTAGAGAAAATGCTATCGAAAGATTCTCTGTACAAAACAATTGCTTGACTAACAAACTTGACAACATATTAAATCACCTGAAGAAGAACTACTTCTGAAAGACAGAAAGAAAAATGATTATCGCTCAAACAACCTGCCAGACATGAATCAAAAGAAACGAAAATCGATGGAAGAAACTCCTATAAAGTGAGCAGCAATAGACCTACAATTATTAGGCTATCTTTTAGACGTCAACGGCCATTGTAGTCCTAGGATGTCGTTAAACTTTGGAATAATAGATCGCAACTACTGACTTCGCATTGCAAATAAGCTTATTCGATTAATATTATTTCGCTTTCCTCTTATAAGGTCATCGAAATAGCCTAATGTCTGTAGGCTAAGTCTTACTAAAAAGGTTACAGGAGAAAGTTGTGTGAGACAATATTCTCTCATATTGAGAACAAATTCTACACATTTGAACGTATTATTTTGTACGATAAATAGGCCTACTGACCAACTGTAGAAATTGTTGATTTTGAATAATCCAGGACCAACTGATTTGAGTCTAAAGTCGTCTAACAATTCCACGTCATCATCAGGAAAGAACCAACTGAACAGCAGCGAAATGTCGACTATTCGGCAACTGATCGCCGGATACAGGGAGTCGGCCGCTTTCCTCTTCCGGTCGGCAGACGAACTGGAACAACTACTCATCCACCACAAATAGTCGTCATCGTCATCATCGTCATTGACGTCATCGTCATCAAAGAGAGGCGTCATGGATATCGCTGCTGTTTCAAGTGTCGAAGTCATGAACGCTAGCATTTCATCATCATCATCATCATCATCATCATCATCATCATCATCATCATCATCATCATCATCATCATCATCAGCGCTTTTCTGAGGTAAAAAGGCGCTACATTAAGTGTCTTGATACGACATCATCATCACCACCATCATGATCATCATCATCCCCGAAATTAATGCTTCAGCCGAATGGCGCTACTTAACGATAAGGTGCTGTATTGAGGAAAACTATAGTCCACGTAGCGTAGCCTATTATCTGAGGCAGCATCTCAATCTTTTAGCATTGTGTAGATCTTTCCTATATATATCCACAAAGCAGTAGGGCCTACTAGGTTATACTACGTTACAGAAACAAGCAAGCTACACGGTAGTACACGCATGCCCTACATGTACATGTAATGTAAACAACGTAGGGACCTATGTTTCAGTGTGTACTTCCTAAGCCATACAACCAACCGACTGAAATATTAGGATAGTAAGTAAGGAAGTAAGAGTAAGAATATCCTTTAATAAACCAATTGCTAACCAAGCGCCTGTTTACGTGTACACACATCATAGTAGTGTACTTAAGGATACTGCAGCGCGAAGTGAATGCAACCATACGAGCTCCGTCGATTCTCGTTTTGACTAAGCGCCTGTTAATACGTTGGTACCCATGATTACCGTTGAGCTTACGACCAGATCGTTGCTTACGACTTTGCTTGTTTTCCATACTTCGGATTTGGGAATATCTACGAAAACTCGCAGTAGTTGTTTGGCGATGTGTATCAGTTAAGTTTATTATCGACATGGATTATTTATTGTTATTTGTAGGCGATTCTAAAGCGTGCTAAGTTTGATTGTAACCGGTATTCGGAACCATTAAGTTTACAGACTATTTTACTGAGGTCAAAGCGGTTATTTAAGTTTCATTGATGTCGAGGTGTCTTGCAGTAGGTTTATAAGTTGTTTACAAGGTTGCTAAATAAAAGGAAAGAAACCAGCGAAATAATGGACCCCTTTATCGTGGAGGGGTACCGTACACAAAATGTCCTACTTTGGACATCTCCTTCCCATTTAAGTATCTGGCGTTACCCTTCCCTTTTCCCCTCTGCAGACTCCATACTGAAACGAAGTACTAAAGGCTTAGGCAACACTGTTGATGATGCAGGGCTAAATGTGGCATAGTGTGGTGTAGGCCTAAGTTGACTCCGCTACGCCCGGCAAAGGGAATCTATCTAACTCCTGTAGATCCAACATAGAACTGAAGTTGGTGTTGAAGGCACACTGTACTGAAACACATAATTAGCAACAGATGTAGATCTGGACGTCCGTATTTGATATAATGGTCGCTCCTCTGTTCACGTTTGGATGGATCCTTCCTCCTCCTGCGCGGGTGTCATTAATGGGCACTTCAGACTAAAATATGACAACATTCCCAGTGTGTGAACACAATGTCTAACACTGCTCCAATGCTTGCGCGTGTGCTGCTTTGGAATTGGGATGACACTGTGCCATGGTCAAACAGACCAAACTGTGTTTTTAATTTCAAAATTGTACATATACCGGTTCTTCAAGAAGATATTATGTATTAGTGGCTCTAAAAAAGACTTCGTCTTCAGACCCACTTAAAATCCTTGTTGTCACAATGTCACGTTATGAGAAACTCCTCAAAGGCGCAAATGACGGTAGAGCAAGCAATGAACAATAGGTACGTAGCTGCATTGTTCGCTTCTGACATTAATAGTTCATGGGCCAATGCGTTTTTCACACATCCAGACCACCTGGTTTCTTTCCCATTATCAAATGCGCCATCGTCAGTGAAACACGTACATGTATCACTGTGTGACATTAATGTCGGTTGAAGGTAACCTGTTGTGATTTGGGACTTAAAGAGTTGAATTTTGTTTCCACGGAGTCTTGTTTCTTCTGTAAATGCGAGTCTTATGCAACGACCTCTTGTAAAAACTAGAAGAGCTTCTTTGTATACCAGGTGAAGAAAGGTATTGAAGACATCAGAAACGCTGGAAACAAAGGGAGAGAGCGCCAAGTCTAGCTATAGGCCATAAGACGGCCACCATGGCCGGGTTACTTAAGAACCACGGGACACCATCGGCCTGATCTGACGCTGCCCATTACTTCATTTGTAGTTTGTTGTAACTGAGTACCAATTACAGTTAACTGATCACACCCCCATACTGTTGCATGTACAGTGTATATTGATCAGGCTATATAATAGGCCTAAGCCTGCTCATACATGACCTGTACAACATAAGCAACTCCCTCCAGGATACATATAAATGAAAAATTCTTACGATTCATCGTGATTAAACACCGACAAATGAACCAAATAATCAAACCTAACTACAGATGGTTTATACAACAGAAACACACAAAAAACAAATTCTTATATAATTTCCTAAATTTTCATAGCGTCATTGCGGAATGTTTAAGGCATCATCAATCGACAACAATAAATCATGTTCTGTATGTGCTCAAGATCCATCTCAGAGATGACATGAACCCTTGTTACACATCCAGGGTAGCAAGGAAAGTACTTGACCAATAAACCACCATGTATTTATCTGTACATATGTAGGATTATTTATATACAGAACACTTTAATGGCAAACTGCACTGGCTTCCCAGTCACTTTTAGTACACTCTTGTCATCAGAGCGATTACAAAATCTTACAAATGTGCTAAAACACACAAAAATGAAGGAGGGTTGGACAGGCAAATAAAACAGGCTGTTACAACAATGCGAACCAAATGTGAGTTCTGATTAAAACCTAGTTTTTTTAGTGTAAGCACCAATTTGTACAAGGTTTTGCATGAATACACAATTACACACATATTACTCAACAGTCTGTAGTTTATACTCAGTTTGATGAACTGATGGAAGTTCTCAGAATCTTCAACTCAGATCAAATCTATAGCTAGCATGCAAGATCTCCGCTACACATCAACGAGACGTCTTGCGCAACTCAAAATGGCTGCCATTTCCTTCAAAATTACAAACTTCTGAGGCCCGAATGACACCTATATGTCTAGATCTTTTAGCAAAAACATTACTATATCGGAAAAAGTTTACCATCTCTGGTTTAAGACATTAAACTTGATCTGTGGCTCAAAACCATGATTTGAGAACAGTTTCACCAAGATATTTTAATCCATGATGGTGCAACGGGAGCAAAACCGAACGTGCGAACTCGATCCAGGTCTATTAAATCAAGACTCGTGTCAGCTGGAGTTGTTTGTTGACAAGGTCATTCGCAGTCGTTTATGTTGAGACCCTGCAAAGATCGAACACATCATGATCATGTGTGTATGATCATTTCAACATTTACACCACACAATTTAACCACATATCCATGGCTGAGTGCTGACAGTCTAAGACGGTGTTCTAGAGACAGCGTGAAAATGTCATCATCATCAACATTCAGACTCCCTGGTCTGCATCATACCTAACAGTAATCACCAAAAGGGGCCGTTCATAAAGGACGTCTGCTCCAGATCCATCCCTCTCATTCTTTCTGTCCGCATTTACGATTATGTACTATCTCCTAAATCCACCATAATCATAATCAAAGAACAACTAAATGTCATCCAACCTGAAGCTGATTCACTGCTCCCAGATGACATCTCCTTTTCTGACCTCTGAACTTTGGAAGGGTCAGGGCCCAAAAGGTCGTTACAGTGACGAAGAAAACCTTCTCTGTCTGGCCGTCTCACAAATCGAATAAATTCTACAAAGAGAGAAAATATTATCACGAAAATATTTATTAAATTATTAGTTGTTCAAAAATAAAAGATTCAGGCAATATTCAGCAACTTTAACTGAAATTAAAAAGATACGACAGCTGCTGATGTTATCTGCAATAAATGGAGATTAAATAGAAATGAATATTGAAAACTGAACTAAAATTTGCCCACTTACATCAATGTTAACACTCTAAAATCCCTACAGCATCAGAGCAGTTTCATAAATCGATGTTCAATGAAATCGAGTGCATAAGTAAGAAACATTCAATCACCAACGAAACTGGCAAATAAAGCAACATAGAAAGGCCAAAAGCAAATTAAGCAGTTTGGAAATCCTAGGTTGGCACATCTTTCAGAAATGCCTTCTTGACACATGTCCTATTTATCTGTTACTTGCACTCTTCTAACTTAACTAATCATGACTGGCCTTTAACGTATCAACATACATACAACAGGATCCATCAACCACCCAGCCAACCATGCATGTCAGCTAGCCATGTGCTTTGTACACAACCTCTAAGTCCAACCACACAAACAACAATGAAACTGAGACAAACAGCAGCCGAATGACACAGTTTGGACAACTGACTCCTAAAGAGATGGTGGTTCCTTGCATCTTCGACAAAGATCTCTGCCAGGCACTGGACCATTGGCGCCAATTCTCCAGACGTCCGATAAGTCATCAGTGACTTGGAGAAACAAAGATAAGTCTTCTCACTCAGCACTTTCTTCACCTAACATAAAAATTCGGCAGACAACCGACTCAAAATATCATTATAACTATCATAATTATTGAAGCCGTCTTGAGAGGTGCTTCAAAAGCAATATATTAATGTTTTGTTACTTCACATAATTACAGATTTGCAACTTCTATGGTGCCAGTGTCTAATGCACAAGGCACCAAGCAATGAAGCACCAAAAATAAACCATAGTCAGGTCAGGACCTAGAAAAGCAGTTTAATAAATTGAGAAATAATAAAAAAAATCATAAATTATTCAATAAGCACCACTATTACAGGACTTACTATTTCTCATCATTCACAAAGAATATATATCCGGATATCTTCTTTGAGGCACTCAACCCAGACTAAAAATCATCATCACTAGCCCACTACTGTAGTAGAAGCCTAACAAATTACCAAACAAGCCCAAAATCAGTTTAAAAGACAAACCTCAGCAAGATAATTTTCTGCAGTCTCCAGAGACTCCTTTGTGATGGGGTTCGAATTTTCGACCTAGAACCAGAAGAACAAAATGGATACATCAGCATTTGTATTGTATAGTATTTGACATTTTTATAGCAAATGAAACAGAAGACACTCCCCAAGGATTGTAGAGTATTTTCTACATAAAAAACACAACCCAAAATGAATTAAGCGTACATTAAGTTTCTAGTTTAGCAAATCGAATGCACATAAGTAAGTTACCATATCTCTTTATCAACCAATTGCCAATCGCAATTTGGTGCACAGACATCAAATGGCAATCAGCAGTTCCTGTAATAACTCAGAATCATCAAAGCTAAATAATCCCCAAAATCAATGTAACACGTTAAACCTTCTTCACGTAAATCTTCTTTTTCGGTTTCTGAGTTTCTGTCATTGGCTTCCGAGGACTACTGTTATTCAGTGGAAGAACCTGAATCAAATACAACCAAAATAGTTTAAAAATTGCTTTAAATGAGAGTACAGAAATATTTTATGGAATTTTAAGGCCACAATAACAATATTTTTTGACAAGATAATAAAACAATCCTCTCTAATGCTCAAGAATGGCAAATGAACATTTCAGTGCTTTAAACTTATCAGTACTTTTTCTTCGTCAGCACTTTGAACATATCAATCAGTATTTATGTACATGTGCGTATCCAACAACTCAACAGAGCACCTTTCAAAGAACCTTTCAAAGTTCTATAAAAAGTAATAAAGCTGTAAAATTATCTGTAACCATTGGCATGGTTATTTATCAAGTAACCTGGAAACGTGCCAGCGGAAGATTTTAAGAGGACCACATGTACTAAATTCATGGAGAAAAATCTGACAGCTATGAACACTGAACAGCCTTTGAGACAGACAGACAGACACAGTGAGCAAGAGGACCAGTAAACAGAAAAACGTGAATAAAAAGAGAACCTGATATTCACTGTCCAAAGTTACGTGATCTAGAGTTTTCTGCAAAACACAAACAGCATAACAAAACTTTCAGTTGCATTTAGCACTGCAAATCCAAAAAGATATATGGAAAACCTCACTTTGCAAGAAATGTGAAGACCTGGAGTAAATACATCTGAAAAGTAAAATCAGTCAGCATCAAGTAAGCCTCAAGTAACACTAGTCCCTACCCATAACTAATTATTCACCGAAATTATACAATACAATACAAACTGCATTTAATATTGCTCTTCTTCCATAGTTTAAAAGTGCACGAGGACTGGTCACCCGCTCTAATATGCTGAGGCTAAGAAAACAAAGTCGCAAACACTTCCTACCCATGACTGCCTCCGGGCCTAGGTTAAGGGACTGCTCTTCTTCATACCCATATGCTACCATGTGCAATTCCTTTTGGTAATTTTCCCCTAATTTTACAAACACATTTGGCTAAAATGTGAATAGTTTTACAGTTTTCTTTAGATTATTGTCCTACCTCAGACTGATTCAAAGCCGTCAGTAAATTTTGGGGTTGAGGCGCAGCAGAGGATGAAGCACCTCCGTAGCTCTGCTTCATTTTGGCCAGACTTAACTCGTCTGCAAAGACAACAACAGACAAATGTTAATTATGCAGCAACAACACAGAACTATTGGGAAAACCACAAACAGAGAGCAACTGATATGCAAAAACAACTTTTTTCAAAGCCAAAATGGTGCAAATCTAAGGGTAAGATATGTGGTCAACCCAGGACCTCCTGGTCAAGACTAGAGTTGTGGTGAAGGATCTCACAGCTCTGAGTATTTACCTTTCACACAGTATGGAAGAAGGCCCAGGAGTCCAGAACAGGAAACCTCAGCACTGCATCAGTGCAGAGGTTAAAGGCAAACACTGTTATTCTGCAACATTCCACATCAAATAACCCAAACAATGAAATAGAAATAATAAATTTGTGCTAACAGAATTTCTGCTATATATATTTTGAATCATAAAATGTCAAATAAGAAAATAAAGCATAAAATCCAATAAATAACCGAAACAATGAAATAGAAATAATAAATTTGTGCTAACAGAATTTCTGCTATAATATATATTGAAGCATAAAATGTCAAGTAAGAACATGTATAAAGCATTATACGTTTTGCTACATGAACAGGAATACAGGATACCAACCGTGGATTGTTGTCTGGAGACTGGGGACATGTGTTGCCACCATGCTTGCTTTTTCTAACTGGCCAATTGCCTGTTTGCGTGACATGGTTGAACTCGCTGGCATGAAATAGGCTCCTTGGCAGCCAAGAATATCCCCCGGCTTCTTGCGTCTCTTAGTTGGGTTTGGTGCTGGCAACTACAATTTTAAAATATCATAATATTGTCCAAAAACGAAGCATACAAAAGTTGCATAAATTTGTATACAAATCTGTACAGAACTTTTCTGACGAACTGTAGTAATTGTCTTATTAATTAATACTTTAACAATGAGCTGCATTGGTGTCACGGTCACTTTAGTACACACTCGTTAAAGTGCAAAATAAGTGTACAAAAAGCAGTTTAACACTGAACCTAACAAAAACAAAAAATTCCTAAACTTTAATAAAACATGAACTCTCTTGTTATGAAAATTGTCATATCTAAAATAGTTCCACGTTTAAATTGACAGTGCTCACATGTATATCTTTTAAAAACCAGCAAAAAAACTTTAAATATCAGATTCCTATGAAACAACTCAAACTTTGCATTCACCATACAAAGAATAATGAATTTTAAACATTCTAAAACAAAGAAGAACTTGCTCAATTAAACAAAATACACAGAGCAACAGAGCTTGATGAATGAAATTCTCTCATTGGATACAATGACATACCAGTTTCTCGGCCGCTTTAAAGAAGTTCATCATGTCACGCATTGCAAAGCCAAACTGCGCATAGTTTCTGACAACAGGTCGAAGCCAGAGTGGCAACTGATTCGTGTAGTTTTCACAGAACCTAACAGAATAAAGACCCGGTCTATAATGAATAGTCTAATCTAATCTGATGAGAAATGTAATCCAACGCATGCGTATTTGTACTTGGCAGAGGATATGTAAGTATTTTAGCTCATAATGTTGAGATTTGCTGACCACACATTCGTGCAGAGGTAGGCAATACATGCACTTTACTGCTAAACCTATCTGGTAGGTATCTGGTATTAAGCCACACCTCCCATTGGCCGCGTGTTACGGGTGTTTCACTGTATTGTATGTATATGGCCATTTACTCACTGTATTGGTTAACATACAACAAAAACAGCTGAACTTCGTTAAGTAGGATATTTTCAAATGCTACAGTTTTTAACTGGCAAGGGAATATGAGTTAAATCAGAAAGGCGCACACAAAAACTATTGGCACAAATTCTTAACTTGATTGAGAAACTCACCGAGCATCACACAACAAGATGGCGCCATAGTCATGTCTGTGACGTATGACACGACCGATAGCCTGGTTCACTGCTCGGGATGCTTGCTGTCGGTACCAGAGTTCCCCACTCAAGCCCTATCAATCAAACATTTACTCACAGAGCTCAGTCACGAAGTAAAATAATAGAAAAAGCAGCAGTCTCTTAAGCTAGCCTGAGAGGCAGCCATGGGTATGAAGTGCTAGCAACTTCATTTCCTTAACCTCGGCATATGAGGGCGGGTGGCCAGTCCTCTCCATCACCATCTCATCTTCCCACCAACAGTGTACAGTTGTGCACTCATTATAGCTGAGTTGGTTAGGGGCGCAGATGGAGCAGAAATCTCCAAAGAAATATCTGCCATGTTGGAGATCTGAACCCCTCAGCTGACAGTCCAGCATGCTAACCACTGCCACTATCGAGCATCTAATAATGATCGAAAAATGACTACATAACCACAGAAATTTGAAATCATACATATCAAAGGCTTAGCACTAACCACTGATATAAAACTAACTATAACATGCAGGCGCATCTGCTGAAAAGTTCTGCTAACTAGTTCAGCGAAATGTCTTTTCTGGGGGGAAATCCTTCGCTGCTTCCCATTTGCTAATACCCATATCATTATTATTATTTATTATTATATGAAGATTTAAATTCTAAAACTACTGAAGGCAATCTGACCTGTCCTCCTTGACCCTTGACCTCATCCAAGAATTTCATCTTTAGAATGACCTTGGGGTCAAGCCGAGGTGGGTATGGCAAACCGGTAATTACCACTGCTCGACCGTTATTGTCGGAAAAGTCCAAACCTTCGCTCACCTAAAACATTTGAACAATCATCTCATTATCTAAATACTCAACAATTACGAATAGCTACATCAAACTGGTCAATCAATTTTAATCAAAGTTATGCATTAAACCAGTGGTTTTCAAACGGTGACACCATTAGGTATCGCTAAGCGGTACATGATTTTTTTTTAAATAAAGTTTTTTGACTTTATGCCCATCTTTCTTTGATTAGCTACATCCACCATGTGCTTCTTCTTTTTAAATTTTCTAAGAGATTAGCTATTCTATGATAATTTTAATGTTGAATGGTGGTACGTTAAAATTCGATTTCTTTACCTGGCAGAACAATAAAAATAAAGTTTGAAAACCACTGCATTAAACTATTATCAACTAGTATAATATGCAGGTTAAATTATAAAACTATTATGAGAACAAACCCTATAAATCATCAATCAATGTACAGAATTATTTATAATTATACATTTAAAAAAATAAATTAATAATTTAAAATTAAAAAATTTATTATTCCACTCAACCGATAAATCAAAAATGAGAAAAATGAATTTATCAACCCACTTATTCACTCATCAGTCAGTCAACTTAAATAGCAATCAATTCGTCAGCTCATTGGTCACCAAACAAATAAAACAGAATAAAATCAATCAATTACCTGTACAAAGTAAGTAAAGAAACAAAACAAACATTTACAACACGTTCGACCATAAAGTATCATTTGATTCCACAGATAAATGAAACTAAAAAAATTTGCTGCATTTCAACTCAAAACATCAGACTCTGCTCTAAAGTAAATCAACCTTTCCACGGCAGACGGCTGCAAAGATGGCACCACCGATGGAGGGATCATTCACTTTCTCATAGAAGTTGTCCATGGCAGTTGCAAATTCAACCTTTGACTTCGGTTCGACAAACAAAGCCTTGTGCTGTTCAATGCGATCTCTTATTCCTGCTTGCTTAACACATCCACAAAAGAAACATTTTGTCAGTTTGACAGCATTTTGCAAAACAAATTCTAAATCTGCTAGATATCTATGTTGCAGCACTTTTGAGAGGACGTACAAGCATACCAACACAACCAAGACAGTACCTCATAGCAACAAGTCACTTATGACTTACTTGAAAGTAACTTTTAAAGTATTCTTCCATTTGGGGGTTATACGGTCATGGGCAGGGGACAGAGTGAGTAGTAGGTGGGTTTGGTTAGTTGTTGGTTCAGGATGTGGCCCAGGTCTGTCAGGACAGCCCCAAAGAATTGAGTTTCGGTATTTATACAGGGCACTGTAAAACTACTCAGATACAAAGAATATTCATTTCAACAGTCTATATTGCAACGGAACGTGAAGGCCCGAACCAGACAATAGAAATCTGAAATTAGAAAAATTAGAACATAAAAATAAAAATTTAAAATATAAAAATTTAAAAACAAAATTAAAATATAAAAATTAACTCAATTAAAGTGAAAAGTAAATGGTAACAGTACCTGCCACTTGTCCAGACATTTATCCATGACCGGGTACGATGGAAAGAATAAAAGCAAACCACTGGGAACTGTACGAGCAAAATTCACTAGAAATCAAGAGAAAAATTCTTAGTTTTACAGAAACATGTCATCTATAATTATTTACAAAACATGCACTAATGTCAATATGATAAAGTAAATTTCAATAACTAGTCACTGTGAAAGAATATAATTTCCAACTCTGAATGCGAATTCAGAGTTTGGATTTGCGTGTGTGCAAGTCCAACCAACTCACTTACAAGCAACAGAATCCTGCCACATATTTTGCAATTAAACACAAAACAGGAAAAAATAAAAGGAAATAAGCAATAAATAAATTTTTAGAGACAATAATAACCAAACCGTACCTACTGAGTTACCAAGAGAGAGCTGATAGTTTTCGTTAAACCTAAAACAGTCAATTTGTCATGCCAATTAACTCTTAGTAAACAATAAACACAATTAATTACGGATGTTAAATAAATACGTTAAACTGAAAGTTCAAATTTGTGTAAATTTGAGGTCACTTATAAGTTGCATTGGGTCAGCTTCACTGTAGGTCTACATCAGAATTTGCATCATAATGACATTATGCATGGTTTATCACCTAAACTGATTTAATTTAATGCTTCTATTTACAACATCTTAAACCTAGCACACGTTTTTCGGACCTGTACACCAGATAAATGTCATCAACATTACCATTGCATTGCATCAACCAGTTTTTTAACCACAATACTGGATCTCCTCTAGAAGCCAATGAAGGATCAAGTTGCTGAAAGAGTTCATTTAATAGGTCAGTGAATGTCATATGAGGTCACCTTGTGTCATAGGCTGAACTCAGCCTCACTCCGTCAGGTCCTTTGCCGATCGTTCCAATCCAGACTTGCTCCTTGTCGATCACGTGTGGATTCTCCAACTGTATTTTAAAATCTCTGTCACAGAAACAGAACAAAATAAACAAAATTACTTCTGAGCCCTTACAGAACTTCGTCTGTTAATCTAATACTTAAATGTCAGCCACAGTTTAACTGATAATAGTAAAATTAATACAAATTCTATTACATATGTTTTTGAATGCAAAGGACCCATCCCAAAATTAAGAATTAAAATTTGACAGAAACATTAACACACAAAAATCTTACCTATAATGGCACTGACAATTATCACAAAAAGAATTAAAATAATGCTCTGTAATATACGGTAGTAATAACATACAATAATATAAAGACAACTATGGTGTCATCGGTTGATGCCTTGTGCATTAGACACCAACATAATAGAAGTTTCTAATTACATTACATATACATTACAATCAATAGAAGAAAATACCAGCTACATACCTCGTCTTTAGTGGTAGACTAACATTGTCAGACACTGACATATAGGCAAAGAAACAGACAAATAGAGAAACACACAGCCCACATAAACAGACAGACAGACAGACATATCACATAGACAGACAGAGAGACAGTGAAACAGACGAACAGATGAAATTGCTAATATTCTCGTTGCACTCACATTCCCATTTCAGATGAGAAGGAAGAGAGAGGAGAAAGAGTTCCACTTGTAAGAATGATTGACTTGACCCCACAGGCCTTCAGTTCTTGCATTGTGTGACCCGGACTGAAGCACCAGTAACTGAAGATTCTTCCTACACAACCAAGAAATTGGTCAGTGCAACATAAATTCAGGTCAGGTCAGGTAAATAATGATTAAAGGTCCCATCTAACCAATGAGAAAACAGGTCAAGTCCACATGAATTTGTGTCAGATCAGGTCAACAGAAAATGCCCAATTAATAAACAGGGCATAGGAGCTTGAAAATTATTCAGACCTTGTTAAGTCATGGGAGGACAAGCAACACATTGCCAAATTTATTTACGCTCTATTAGTTTATTCTAGTTTAATTACATTGCATGTTGTATGTTTCAGATGAGTGAAATAATTATTAATTAATATGGTAAAAGTAAAGCAGCTAGGAGAATTTTGCTTGATCATTCATTCAATTGGGTTTATTTATTGCATCAAGAGAAAAGTGTCATGAAATCCAATACACAAAACGTACCATGAACACAAAGTCAGATCAACTTAGAATGACGAATAAACAGCATATCAGTTTAACAAAGAAGAAAAAGAGAAGAGCAGTCCCCGAGGCAGCTATAGGTATGAAGTGTTAGCGACTTCATTTCTCTTAGCCTCGGCACATGAGAGCCGGTGGCCAATCCTCTCCCTCCCTGTCTCATCTTCCCTACAACAGTGTACAGTCAGTGTACTCATTACAGCTGAGTTTGCTAGGGGGCACAGGTGTGGCAGAAATCTTGAACCAAACTTCTGCCCTGCTGGGGATTTGAACCCCAACCTCTCATTCATGCTCATTCATTAGATTATAAACAAAGAAATAAGGATAGAAACCTACCAGATCCTGATTGGTTAGATGTGGCACCCCAACCATCACCCTTTTTCTTCTTAATGTTTGTATTTTCTCTTATATGCACCTAAATCAATCACCATTAACATCAGTGAGAAAACGAGTATCAGAACAGTTATCATGCATTACAACAATTGGAACAATAGGCAAAAGGACCTGATGGAGTGAGGCTGAGTTCAGCCTATGATAAAAGGTGACCTGATCCAATTCACTGACCTATAAAACAAACTCTTCCTTGAATTCTGGAGGAGACCATCAGTGTGTTTATCCGACCGTCCACCTGACCATCACTCCATCTGACCCTAGTTTGACCGCACATCTAACCATCAGTCCATTCGTCTGTCTGTCCATCTGACCATTCATTTGACCGTCCATCCAAAGGTCAGTCTGTCCATCTCTCTGACCAACCATTCATCCGACCGTCAGTTAGTTCGTCACTCTGACCATCCATCCAGTGCGTCAACCAATATAGTGTGTTAAATTAAAGTTGCTTCGGAGGATATAACACCACTTCGTGTTAAGTGGAACAGCACGTTATATGGGAGAGCGTTAACAAGTTCATACTAAAAATAATAATAATAATCAAGCTAACCTAGAAACTTTACGGAAACAATAAAAAATACATTCAGAAATGTGAGACCACTAAAACTAGAGAAATAATATTTTATATCCCCATTAAGAAACTGTCCACTGGCTTAAACATGGGTGCAGATAAAGTTCTTAGAAGGTACCTTGTAGTGCTTAGAAATGACCTTCTTGTGGTTGGAGATTGGGGCAAAATCATTTGGTTCACTGCTGAAGACGATCTAAAGAACACAACACACAACAGATTTTAATCAGAAGATGGGTTGACACTTTCATTTCTGACCACAAATGGGATTCGATTGAATTAGGTAATTTAATTTAATTAACTAATAAAGACTGCAGAGTTGACTGCAACATAAATTTTTAATACAGCGAGGTGCAAGTCTCTCTGCACAGCAAACTCAAAAGTGTGATGTTGGCAAGTATGGAAGGCAAAGTGAAATATCTTGAAGAGAACACGACAGCATAGATTGTGACAAATATACCTTATTCATTGTACATTATTTCTAAGCTTATTCAGGTTGCCACAATTAATTCACTAATACTCACTTTTGTATAATATTATTTACATTATTATGCATAATTTTGATATACTCTCATTTAAGACACAATATTTATCAACAAAGTAAACTGCAAGCATGACGCATGCATGTTCATACGCACTTACCTTAATGACATCTAAAATCTTCGACAGACCATAACCACGAGAATTAAACAGAGAATTAGAAGCTGTAAATAACAATGATTAGAACAATTAAGAACATCACAGAAGCAAAAACCAAACCATATGTGTATTGTTACAATAAATAACATCAGTAATAACTAACTAGTCATCATAAATTTAGATAATAAATTACTACTTATGAATCATAATAATCATTTAAAACTAAGCATTATGCAATTAGTAAATATCAAGCAGGGAATGATACAGATAACTACAGTATGATTGCATTTCAACATCCAATTCATGATCACATTGTAAAAACCCAGAAAAAGTGTACACTTGTGTGGATATTATTTACAGAAAAGTCACTGCGGTTGTAAAGATGAAAACAGCCACCTAAATTCATTGCAATAAATTAGAGGAACCACTTAGTTGGGACGTCATACATCTTTGTTTGACCTTTTAACAACAATGCTGTATAGGATCATACTATTGTACAGTGTGCAGTAAAGCTTTGAATCAATCAATCAATCAATCAATCAATCAATTGGTGTCAAAAGTTGTCATAGGAGGTTGTTCACTCACTGTCATTTGATAGAAATGCCACCATTTTCTCAAGCAAACCATAGATTGCATTCTTGTTTTCAAATGTCAGATTGATTTTGTCGAAAAGCTCAAAAATAAAACTGCAAACATCGTAAGAATTTAATTTCATCCATTAAATCAAAGTAATATATATATACCACAGTATAAAATTATTTAAGTCTATGCAGTAAATGTTAAAACTTACTTCATTAATGCTTTTTACTTCATTAAAAAGCCCCAATAAATACAAAAATTCAGGACACATTACACTAATAGTACAATTCAATAATCCACTTAACTTGTTTAAGTCAGATAGATAATAGATCAGTGCAATGTCATGGATAGATTCTTAAAAGGAATTATATTTAAGTGTTTTCACATAAATATCATACATACAAAACTCATTAAAATGCTATATTTGGGAAACATAACAAACCCGTCTGATAACGTTACATAAAGTTAAATTTTGGATCCACTATATCACAATTTTTGCTCTGACGAAGAATATTATGATCCTCCGTTGGCAATACACATACACTAAACCTTGTTTGTAGCACACCACCATTCCCCACAGATTCTCACATAATACAGTCAGGAACAGGCTTCCAGATGTAATTGTGCTTCAGAATGAAACCTTGTCACAAGTGCCGAGTCATATTAAAACGTGACAACTACAGAACATGCACAGACCTTCCGTGCCTAGTCAGTCCACTGCTTGGCAGTTCTATGGCATCAATTTCTTGCTCGAGATGAAGAAGTTGCGCTAATTGTACAAAACCAAACCAGTAATCAAGTTCAACTGCCTTGTGGCATTCACATATAGTAACTGTAACTAACAGAAAATCTGTACATCACCAGTACGTATAGTCATTTCATATACATAGCATAATTCCTGTGCTCATACAAAAGAGGCATTATATTTAGTGTTAGTCAGATGTCATATTGTAAAAGTTTATTCTGTTTCTAGTCCTAGTCTTTAAGTGGAATAAACTAAACAAATATAAATTAAAGTTAGCAGCCTATCATAATCATGATACATTATAATTATACGCATTATGTACGTATGCATTATTTGCTGCTAAGATGACATTGTGACAATGCAGCCATAATATAAAACATTTCTCACTGGAATGCTTCATTTACTGTTGCCTAATGGTTGATACGAAATTCGGTTAAGATGAATTTTTACTTTGGTTCCGTCATTCATTGTATCCAATTTGCACTGTACATCATAAGCAGGCAAACCAACCATAGCTAATGAATTTTACACAGACCTTTGATTTGAAGAATGTCCTCAAGTGTGAAATCCTGAACTGAAAACAAGTTCAAACAACCCAAACTACATTCCAGAGAAAACACAACAAACAAGAAGAAGAGTACAAGAAAATAAATCTAACTGCATGAGCTCTTGAATTACGGAAATCTGTAAAAATCTGCTGTAACTTAGGCATAAGCATGCTTTTGTGAGATATTTAGAAAGTGCTACAATAAATGTATAGATAGGTAGATATGTCACCTGTTCTCTGATCTGAATCACTGCTTGCCAATTCCATCTGCTGCCACTCCTGGATCTTTTCCACCAGATGGTTGAGCTCTTTGACAGCACAGGCAATGTCACTGGAACTCAGGTCAAACGATGAACTATCTTCGCAGATCTGCTCCTGCAAAAGTCCATGCAACGAAAAACAGGGTAAACTGTCATGAAATGTAGCACAGACGCAGTTAAAGCTAAGTCTTGGCAAAATATGGACAGTTCTAAGATGTTGATTATATGTGCATGTACACAAGATAAGACCTGAAATAACTTCACAATGTCAATTGCCATTGTCCATCAGGTAAAGAAAGTGAAGCCACAAATAAATTGCATGGTCTTGGACACAAGTGGGGCACAGTGGTGTAGCGGTATGTTCGGTGCCTTGCAGCCGGAGTGTTGCGGGTTCGAATCCACCTCAAGTTGCTGCGTAGGGACCCTGGGCAAGTCCTTCACTCGCAATTGCTCAGGGGCTTTAAGGCGTGAAATAACGATTCTTTTGTCCAGCTGTAGTCGAGAAGCGCCTCTGCACAGTAGAAATCTTGAAAGGGCGCTGTAACAAGTGCTCATACATACATACATACATACAAGGCTCTTTCTCTTTTGTGCTTTCTCTCATCTATAAGATTTTGACTTGGCTTGTCAAGCAATTATGCACGTTGGTCATCTCTAACAGAGCTAAAGGATGGACACACTGCATTACGAGACATGCATAGCAAAACATATCATGTACTTTCCACCAGTTGCCCATAACAAATTTAACCAGTTAAGCAACAACCAAGTGTTCCATCGATAGGCCACCACATGGCATGATAAAATATCAGAGAATACAAACCAGATTATGAGCTTCATCGAATATAACAACATTTCCCTGTAGCTCGACACCATGTGCCTTCCGAGACTAAAGAAAACCAAACACACAAACATGTACAGCTACCACAGGATGTACTAAAGAATGACAGAAGTTCATAGAGCACCAGTTAGTTACGGATATCCTTCATTTGTCTTTTGTTTACAAGCTAAATAGCTGGATATATGCATATAAACATACATAAAGAAAAACATATGTAGGATCAGCCATACCGACGTACAAACTTGATTAACTGTTATTCATAATGACTTTAATATAATAAATCATTTATTGCGTCATAAAACAAATAACAGTACAAATCATGACAGAAACAGATAAATCACTGTGCAACAGGAAGCCAGGAAAGAGCTAAAAGCTTATACCACCCTGGCCCCTGGTACTATATACGTTAGCAAAGGCAGAGCTTTTGTGAGGTACTTAGAAGATGCAATAACATAAATCTAGATACAAACATACCTAAATACCTATATGTACTTATGTACACACATACACATATATGTACATTCATGAATTATTTAGTGCTCACTAAATTGAATAACAAGTGCCAATCGGTGGTGCTGTGGAATTGTGTCTTACAAACTTCCTCAGTGTTTATCAGAAAGACTGATCCATAAACTACACATTGCAGCTACTCACGCACTATAGACGATTAGCTGCTAAAGTTGCATGAGCCCACATGCAATCAACCTTGTTGTAAGGAAGACCACAGTTTCTTCAGCAAGATGAAAATGAAATTACAGACTTTACCTTAGGATCTAAGAGGTAGTTGTAGGGCATGAAGATAATGTCTGCATCTTTCTTCAGTTCTCTGGCGACGTAATAGGGACAACAGCTGAAACAAACATAACAGGAACCAATACAGAATATCACAATTACAGCATAAAAAGAAATTATCAAGATAATAATAAGAGTAAAAATACACAAATTGATTCCAGCATATATTAACACTTTGGAATCATATATTAACACTTTAACGACGAGCGTGCACTTCAAGTGACTGGGAAACAAATGCAGTTCGTCGTTACTGATTTTGTTACAACGGATGGGTCTGTCAAATGTAATCAGATTTAAATGATGATTTTATTTAATTTAATCCTTGATCTTACATAATATAAACCACAACCTAACAATTAAAACCATACCCATACTAGTTCAAATCTAAATGTAATTTGACTTAATTTGTACCTAACTTCAACCACAACCAACCTAACTTAATTTAAACCATACCCATACTAGTTCAAACCTAAATGTAATTTGACTAAATTTGTACCTAGTTTAAACCACAACAACCTAACTTAATTTAAACCATAACCATACTAGTTCAAACCAAGATGTAATTTGACTTAAGTTGCTCGACTTTTGAAATGCCTGTTTGTCTGCAGAGGTCCATCCAACGCATTTCAAACAACAACAAAACTCCTTACTTGAACTTCTGTCCAAGAGTGACCAGATCTTCAATGTCCAGGACTTGGTTGACAAAATTTCCTTTACCATCTGAAAAACAAGAACAGCAGTGGCAAATCAAACCTTCACAATATACAAGACATCACATGGCATTCGGGAACAGACCTCCATGCAATCTGCAACATAAACTTCCTCCCCTTTCCATGCAAGGTTCTGCAAATGGTTCAAGACCATCTGTTTGACCATAGTCTTGTATTGTCAGGCAAGGGAGCACCACTGATGAGTTTCCTTGAAGAGGAGCTACATAAACAAACCCTTACAAGGCAAAAAAACCTTTGAAACAAAACACCGTCAAAAAGCGGTTCAAAACTCACTATTCCTCCTTGGCTTTCAAGCACTTGGATATCTAACTGTACATTCTCCTGGTGGCCAACTATCCGCAGTATCAAAGTACCAAAGTACTCTACCTGTGTCCAGGTTAGCCTTACACAATCAACAGATTGCCCAATATGAGACTCGGTACTCCATTTGAGTGCAGATGTAATGCGAATCACAGACCAGGGGTCGAAAGCAGGCAATTATTTTATAGATATCTTTAATTAACGACCCCTTATCATGTGGTGCTCATACACCGACAAAAGACTCACAGTTGCCAAACAGAACCTGTTAGAAACATCTCGATAATAGTAAACCACTTCTTTCAACAGATCCAAAAGGTGTAACTTAAGGCAATTGGGAAACGAATTGAACCACAATGTGCAAAACACAGAGTTGATCAGATAGTGATCTAGTAAAGCAACAAAGAAGACTGTGCTGTCATCCGATCATGTCAGAGGACCTGAATGAGGTAATCATAAGAGGGATGAATTGCTCATGTCTTCAACAGGTTAACTTACTTTCCACCTGATTGTAGAAGTGGCAAGATCTTGCAGAAACTTTAGCCCTACACAAATGCACCTACAAATAACAAAAAACAAGATCAAAACAACTCTAATAACTTCTATAGTTGCCATCAAATCAAATGATGGTGCTCTTCAAGTGAAACTCCACGCAAACAATCATAACCCATAGTTAAGCCTGGTCAAAATCTGATTGGTCAGGGAATAAGTTGGTCAGAATCTGATTGGTCAGGGAATAAGTTGGTCAGAATCTGATTGGTTAGGGAACAAGCCTGGTCAGAATCTGATTCGTCAGGGAATAAGCCTGGTCAGAATCTGGTGGTCAGAATCTGATTAGTCAGGGAATGAACCCAATACATTAAGCCCTATATCTTTACCCTCCAAATATTACCATTAAAAGAAAAAGAATCTGAAATCCTACCTTCACAGTGTTGTTTTGTTCTTTCGCAACGTGCGGATGGATACAAAGTTGTTCACGCGATCCAATGACACAAGCTTTGAAACTGAAAAATAAGGGGAAAATCAATTACAAGCAAAGACGTATACACACCCACTTACAGAAAATGTTATTAGATGATTCACATCTATAAGAGGGTACTCCATAGTGTAGTGACTAGCATGCTGGACTGTCTGTCAACCCAGAGGTCGGGGTTCAAATCCCCACCAGGGCAGAAATTTGGTCGGAGATTTCTGCTCCACCTGCACCCTTCAGCCAACTCAGCTACACTGACCGTACACTGTCAGTGGGGAGATGAGACGGCGAGGAAGAGGACTGGGCACCTGCCCTCATATGTTGAGGCAAAGAAAATGAAGTCGCTAACACTTCATACCCATGGCTGCCTCAGGGGCTGCTTTTCTTCTTCATCGCATCTTTAACAGACAAGATTTTTTGGTGCTTTTGATATGAAGAAACAAGACAAGAGCAGAATACCAGAGTATTGATGATCATCTAACGATGACGAGCACATCTGATGAGTTTCTTTTAATGAGGTGCTGTATATATCCTTAATGCAATGTAATGTAAGTAATAATGCCAATTTATATAGCACCAGTGTTCTTGATGACTATGTTCTTCTTCTCAGTAGAACTTACTGGCTGTATGCCGTTCTCTTTAGTTCTTGCATTGCCTGGCTAAGCTGGGAATGAGTTCTCGATGCGTAGATGATCTTTGGAGTGCCTGCAATAATAACAACTTGGAAATATTATCAAATGACTAATCTAAGATTATCTAGTTAGTTTCCTGACACATAAACCACAAAACTCTTTAACATTAATTTCAAAATTGTAAAATATTAGAGTGGGCTACTGAAGTTTGATGCAGCTGTAGAATATTAATTAATATCTACAGTAGAGGCTTTTATCCACGGAATATAGCTCCAAGGGAACAGATTAGAAAGAGACTTAGATGGCATTGGAAGAAGAATGAAAAGTGGAGATAACTGTAAAATGGTTCATCTGGAAAAAAGATACTGATAGAAGTTCAAGCTAGTAAATGAATGATAAATAAATACACACAAATAAACAATACAAAGGTCAATCACTGTATCACTTACTTAATTCTCCCGCCCAGGACCCAGCCGCCTGGTCCAGCTGTTTGGTGAGTTCATCTTTGAAGGCATTTTCTACGATGGTTGTGTCCATGGCAGAATCCTTCAGGAGCCACCGCTGGCTCTGTACCTGAGCCTTCTTATCCTCAAGCCACGCAAGACTGGCACACAAAAGGCAGAGGGTTTTTCCTGTACCAGTCGGACTTTCAAGTATTCCATTGTAACCCTAAAATATGCCAATTATATTAACAATTACAATATTATGATTACTCCATCAAAATAAATTCTGCTGTGTTCTGGTATAAGCCATAATGAGATTGTAACTCATCAACTACATGCCTCCTATCGTTAACAAGTTCGCGGATATGGTCCGTGAATTGAATTTATAGTGCTTCTGCCAAATTAACATATAACACTTTTGCCAAATTAACAGAGGATTGCACAGGATAACTTTTGAAACATTAACATAAAAAGCTTTCCACTCAAAACTGAAGTCTCACTTCTTCAACAATTCTTCACCTTCCAATTTGTCTCGACCAAACTGAAACCCGCCTTAGCAGCCAGATAGCCTGCTCTCTTGATCTGGGCCCCCGGACAACTGGACTTGGATCTACTTTTGAATTCCTTCTGGACAACCCCTCTGACTATATGCAGCACTCGTATATAAGAAGTCACCACCACTTCTAAAAATTTTGAAGTCAACCCGAATCCCCGAAACTTGAATCCCCGAAACCCCAAAAATGCTGAAAATAGAGAAAAGCCCGATTTCCTGAAAACAGTTTTCTAGAAAGCGGCCGAGCTATTCAAAGTTAAATTGTAAACATCACAGAGACCTAGCTTTGCCTTGATGTATACGATATACTGCCTATTCAAATGTTTATTTGTTAATTATGTTCATTCGGGTCGAACTTAGAAAATCAATTTCGGGGATCCGGCCGAAATTCGTTTCGGGGATTCCGGTTTCGGTGATTTGGCCCGCACCCAAACATTTCTGACCCTGTGCTGATTGAAAAGTTTGACGTTTCATTGGATGTGAATGATTCACAAAGGACTATTTAGCTCTATCGTGGTCTCAATGACGTCAAGTCGTCAACATATTAACATAAACATGTATCTTCCAGTGATGGGCAAAATTCGCATATATATATACGTGAAGAAATGGGAGAGGAGAAGAGAAGGGAAGGGCGGAGGGGATAAGTCGCACCACGTTTTGGGGCAGTTACACCCTTGGCCAGAGTCTATGTCATGGTGTTTATTTGCCCAGTGTTGCGCTTCCAATCAGGTGTCGGACATACGACGATCGCTCATGAAATTCCTAATCACAATTCCAAAGCAAACTACCTGTTGAAGACAAGTCACCACTTTTTGCATATAATTCAGCTGACATTCGTATGGCTCAAATGGAAAGTTAACTTGCACGCCACCAGCATTTACAAACGGCATCTCAAAGATGCAATTATTTTCAAATTTTCAATCAAACTATTCAAACAAATGACAATCAAAGTCAAGAAATCGCTGACTTCAGCTCTTATCAGTTAAGTCAAGTATGCCGCCATTTTGCTACAGGCGCCACCTGTTGACGTTAATGAAAATTGAAAAATATATACAAATGATATAATATTATTTATAGAACCATCACTATGTTTGTGATTTCTTAGTGTCATCTAGCGTATTTAAAATTGTAATAATATTGTAAACTCCCAATTTCTAAAGCGCCATCTGAAAGCTAAGCATCAGCTTATTCAGGAGCGTTGGGTCAAGTCAGACTGTCAGAGAGTTGCAAACTCTGATTAATTGTACGAGTAGGCCTAATTTGAAGACATATCTTTCCTGTGCACCAACTCAATAGTCATGTTTTTGACAACTCTTAATTTGTTCATAACGTATATAGCCTGACTCCCAAGAGCCCATGCGAGATTAAAATACGATGGGCGTGGAGAGATTGCTTGGCCCGTACACAAATCTTTTGGATATGGGAGGAAAAACCGAGCTTTGCGGAAATCTCGATACCCAATATATTCAGGGATGTGACCCTTTTTATGCCACGTATAATAATTGGAGGACCTTGTTCAAGATTCACATTTGGTCTGGTCAAGATAATTTCGTTAGATTTAGAATGGTTTAGGTGGAGATTACATTTGCGAGCCCAGGCACTAATGTGATCTAATTCTGCATCCGTGGTGGAAATATTTGAAGCCAAGATCAAAAGATAGCAATCATCAGCATAATTATTTGAAGATATATTGAAGCTGTGGAGAAGTTTAAGACCAGAGATGGCCACTAAGAAGTTTGCTGGGCCCATGCGAGAACCCTGAATGCCTAGTTAAGTCTCAACTGACTGATCTCTCTTATCTCTTTAGTGGAGCTGAGAAATTTCGTAGATTAATATTATTATGTTTGTCTACTGCGTCAAAGTAGAGCGCTAAACAAACAGTCTATGCTTGTCGCTGATACATAAGTTTACTGTTTCCTGCTGATCAAATAATGTAGAGTTGATTTTTCTAAATATACGTTAAAAATTAGTTTGCATTTATTGAATTTGCCTTTGTGTCAGTTTGTTTAGTTTAAAACAAACTGCCAGAATGTCCGAAGACGAAAGTGGAAGTAATTATGGCGATGAAAATATGGACGGTGAGTTTGTATTAGTGAGCGATAATATGACACTTTTTGTACGATCCGATTGAAGATCGAAACTGGGTTTATAATGATGACGATGATGATGATGATGATTATTATTATTATTATTCTGAAAACTGCCCGTTAGAGATCAAATTTTATGTTGTTAAATTTACTTTTGTTTGTTTTTAACAGCTGCCAGCAACCATTCTGGATCTGAGAGAGGATCTTTTCATGGAAGAAATTCCTCTCGTAGTCGATCTGGCAGTCCACCAGGCAGTCCACATGAATTGGCTGCTAGGAGTCGCTCTGGCAGTCCGGCACGCAGCCGATCAGGAAGTTATGCAAGCGGAAGTCCACAGCGCAGTCACCCTGGTAGCCCTGCCCGGAGTGGATCAGGCAGTCCAGCAAGAAGTGGATCGGGCAGCCCAGTACAAAGCCCCATCCACAGTGGAGCTGGCAGTCCAGCGAGATATGGATCTGGTAGTCCACAACCAAGCAGTCCAATGCGTGATGGGTCTGCAAGCCCAGCCAGAAGTGGATCTGGTAGCCCTGTACACAGTGCTGCCAGCAGTCCAGCAAGAAGCAGGTCAGGAAGCCCACCACACAGCGGGGCTGGTAGTCCAATAAGGGAGGGCTCTGCCAGTCCAGTAAGGAGTCATTCAGGCAGTCCGGCACGGAGTGGATCTGCTCGAAGCAGATCGCGCAGTCCGGTTAGAAGCCGATCGGGAAGTCCAGTACGTGACCAGTCAAGAAGTCCTGCTAGGAGTGGATCTGGAAGTCCAGCAAGAAGTCGCTCTGGTAGTCCAGTTCATAGTCGTTCTGCCAGTATGGTGAGAAGTCGATCAGGGACTCCGGCAAGAAGTCGCTCTGGTAGCCCAGTGAGGAGTAGATCTGCAAGTCCAGTGAGAAGTCGATCGGGCAGTCCAGTAAGGAGTCGTTCTGGAAGTCCTGTAAGGAGTCGTTCTGGAAGTCCAGCAAGAAGTCGATCTAGAAGTCCAGTGAGAAGTCGCTCTGGAAGTCCAGTGAGAAATCGCTCTGGAAGTCCGGCAAGGAGTCGATCTGGAAGTCCGGCAAGGAGTCGGTCAGGAAGTCCAGCAAGAAGTCGATCTAAAAGTCCAGTGAGAAGTCGCTCTGGAAGTCCAGCAAGGAGTCGATCTGGAAGTCCAGCAAGGAGTCGATCTGGAAGTCCAGCAAGGAGTCGATCTGGAAGTCGCGTGAGAAGTCGATCTGGAAGTCCAGTGAGGAGTCGATCTGGAAGCCGAGCCAGGAGTCGGTCTGGTAGTCCTGCACGTAGTGGATCTGGATCAGCACGGAGTAGGTCTAGAAGCCCTGTGGCAAGTGGATCGCGGAGCCCAGCACGCAGTAGATCTGGTAGTCCCGCACGAAGTAGATCGGGCAGTCGAGCACGCAGTGGCTCAGGTAGTCCAGTGCAAGGTCAGTCTGAGTGGTTTTAGGAATTTCAGTTCTTTTTTTGGCATAATGCAATGGCTTTGACTGAGTAAATGGCTTTGACCTAGTGGTTTTGGTGTAACAACTTTGAGGTAATGACTCTTGCAGGGATGGGCAAATTACCTGGAAAAATGTAATTGAATTAGAAATTACTTTGAGACATGAAATATAGTTTCAAATTGTAATTGAACTACAAATTACAAATTGCTTACTTTCAAGTAATGTCAATTAAGTAATTTCAAAGTACTGTCCATCCCTGGGCTCTTGTGAAATGACTTTGACTTAATAGCTTCCATTAATCATTCCAGATGGCTTTCTTGCAATGGCTCAAGCTTAGTGACTTTGGTGTAACAGTTTGCACAAATGACTTGAAGGACTGAAGGTCATTTGGTGTAATGGCTCTGACCCCTACAGTTTGCAGTAAATCACTTCAATGTGGTCCACCAGCTTTGATGTATAATGACTCTGACAAGCTTTTATTAGGTAACTTGGACACTGCAGCTTTGATATAATGCGTTTAACTTAATGATTTGTACCTAGTAGATTTGACTTAGTATTGTAAAATGGTTCTAGATAACAACTGATTCATTCAGATCAATAAGAATTTGAAAAAGTTAACACTCCATCATCTGAGAAATTTGCGATTTTGCTGTCAAAGGTTTTGCTTCTAATTATGAATATTTTGCAAAGTGGTTTTTGTTTTCTTTTATCTGTAATGAGTGTTAAATGAGATTTCGAATGCAATACAAAGTACACTAATAGATGCATAATGTTTGTGTAAATGGTGCTATATAAATTAAATGTTTTTAACAGCGGACATGCAGAATCTCTTTGGTGATGCGGACGACATTAGTTCAGACTCTGATGGAGAGAAAGGAAAAGCCGAGGGACGCGGTGAAGGCATGGGGATGGTGAGCTCAATGTTGGCCTGTGCTTTTTCTTACAGTTAAAATTAATTATCTAGTATTTTATGTTATATATCAGAAATTGATAAATACCAGTAACGAAGCATGTTATAAGGAGAGTCTAATGTACTTGCTGGCTGATTTGTGAAAATTTTCAAGGAGTGTCTTATTTTAAAAGAATTATTGCACAGTTGACATTCTGTGAGCAAAATAAAGCTCTCGTGTTTCTAGTGGAACGTAATGGAGGTGCTCATTTAGAACGCTTTATCCCTTGAGCTTGAACAAACCTTGATCAAATCCAAGGCCCCGACATGGGGCCAGTGCATTACAGAACACTCTGTTTACCTCCCAGCTGAAGCGCTGGTGAATCCTCATTCAGCTTGCCTTTGATTCCTCAGATGCCTTATTTACATCAGTGCCAAATTCTAGTGACGGAGGCACTTGTGCAGAGACACCTTGCCCAGTATCACTACTTGGGAGTCTGATCACTTGTCACAGCTGACACATGCTACTGTCATGTATTCTCATGCCAGTAAGGTAAACCAGTTTTCCTTGAATCATTTTAACACATACCTTATGTCAAGACAATTCAGAAATAAATGTTGTACAATGAGAGCTATATTTAAAATTTTGAAGGGTGATGAGGAACCAGAAGAACAAGAAGAGGAAATTCCTGAAACAAGAATCGAAGTCGAAATTCCCAGAATCATGACAAATTTTGGCCGATCTATGTACTTCGTCAAACTGCCAAACTTTCTTAGCGTTGATACAAGGTATGTATGGACTGGATGCATGGCATGGTGTATCAATTATACACTGGGCAACAAAATAAGCAATTTTTGTTTGCTACTCAGAACTTTAGAACTGTTCTTAGCTAAATTTTAGCGCTGATTTCAAATATGAAATCGAAATTTGGCTAGCACGTCAGGTTTTTTAGGTACGCATAAGTGAGGTTCTACACAATTGCGAACTCTCAACTCATACTATCAGAGAAAGTAAAGTATTAAAAATGTATCGGACATTGCTTTTGCGCTTGTTCTTAGCTATATTTTGGGAGCTGATTTCAAATATGAAATCGAAATTTGGCTATCACGTCAGGTTTTTCAGGTAACCATTGGTGAGGTTCCACAGAATTGCGAAATCTCAACTCATATTAACAGCAAATGAAAAGTATATTAAAACTGTATGAAGATTTGGATTTTGTGCTTGTTCTTAGCTAAATTGTGGACGCTGATTTCAAATATGAAATCGAAATTTGGATGGCAAACGTCTAGTTTTTCAGCTACGCTTGGTGAAGTTCTACTGTGCACGAATTCTCAGCTCATATACTGTAAGCGAAAGCATAGTATCAAAACTGTATCACACAATGCCAGGCATTTGCTTTCGCATTTGTTCTTAGTTAAAATTTGGACGCTGATTTCAAATATGAAATCAAAATTTGGCTTTGTCAGGTTTTTTAAGGTACGCATCAGTGAGGTTGACATAACCGCAAATTAATGCGGTACATTTGAGTATGAACTATGCGATGCGTACCTCAAAACCTGACGTGCGTAAATTTACATATTTGCAAAACATCCACAATTTACTGAGAGCAAGCACAAAAGCAAATGCCTCATACATTTTTAATACTGTGTTTTTCACTGATAGTATGAGCTGAGAATGCATTAGAATCATTGTTTAAAAAACGTGCTGAACATTAGATTTCATATTTGAAATCAGCGCCCATTTAGCCAAGAACAGTTCTAAGTTCTGAGTAGCAAACAAAAATAGTTTTTTTGTGCCCAGTGTTAATGTAGGCGTATACAACTGAAAGAATCCCAGAAACCTTATAACTTAAAACTGGACGTGATAGACAAAAACTGTTTGATTTGGAATCAGCATATCAAAGTTAGTTAGGAACAGGTGTTAGAATCCCAGTAGCAAAATGCTTGTTGACCAGTGTTATGGTATGGATTTTAGTAAGCAATGTCTTTATGCTGGTGAGTGGCTGCCTGTGTTAGCTGCTGCTTATACATATATAAACTAGACTGTTTTGCTTATTTCCGCAGAAGCTTGGCTTGGTAATTTCTTAGGGAACTATTAAGGTCGGTGAAATGCTGGGTCTACTTTTCGGAACTCTCACTCTGTGTCTGTGTGTGCTGCCAGTTGCTTGTGATTTCATTCTCAACTGAAAACTTACCTCTTTCAACTTGCATATCCACCATAGACTGCCTCTCTGTCATACCGACTGACCTTCTGGATACTGACCTGATTACAACTTGGTTTTGGTGTGCCAATGGTTGATGCCTTGTGCATTAGACACCGGCACAATAGAAGTTACTAATTACAAATGGTCGTTCATTTGGTATAGCAATATAACAGCTGTGCTTGAAGGTTGAAGGCTATTTTGAGTATAGTGCAATAACAGCAGTACTCAAACTACTGCACGATTTTTCTGTGTAAGTTACACAGGGTCATTTTCTAAAGCTGAATTGAGAACTTGTGGTCAGCGCCCTGAGATGTACAAACGTACATACATGCATAAACACAACTTACTTATAATATGTTGATTATAGTGTTGTTTTACCATGCATTCTATTGTTTAATGAACATTAGGTTTCTATGTGTTCTGCATTTCCAAATCTAACTGGCCTGTTTGTGCTCCAGGCCTTTTGATGAGACCCTTTATGAAGATGAAGTTGATGAAGATGAGGTTATGGATGAAGAAGGCCGAGCTCGACTCAAACTGAAGGTATGCTGTCGGCATTGCTGCCATTCTAAAGTCCAGAGTTCAAATCCAACCAAGTGTTAGCACTTTGAAGTGAAGAATTTCTCAGTCAGAGATAGTATGATATTTGTAACAGTTTCAAAGTTCACCATTCAGAGTTTGTTAACAAATTTTGAAAACAAAAGAAACTGTTTAACCCATTCCTGCTGCATTTTTAAAAATGAAATTTAGTAAATTGACAGTACAAATGGTAGAGCTTCAGCGTAACAAGGGTTACAGTTATGGTATAATAAAGTATATTTGTTTTCTGAATCAGCAGACTTCTGGCTCTGAGATGTATCTTATTGTAAACTAAGGTTGACTTATATAAGCAGACTTATGACAAAGTGTAAACAGTCAACGATGTACAGATGGACATTGTGTTTCTCGTAACTAGTTATAGCCTTAGTGTATTTATATCAGTCTGTGAGTTTGTATGTTGGAATTTGCAGTTTGCTGAGCACATGGCTTTCATTACTTGCTCATTTTCGACCTTCAGTTGGTCAATAATTTCACCAATATAAGACTAAAATCTATCATATGTACTGTTCATAACACATGTCGCAATCTTCAATAGCTGTATGGCATACAGCATTTTCGATCACTTTGAAGTCTTTTTTCTCACAATAAAAGTAAAAATCTGACAAGAAATTGACTCAAAAATGTAAACAGGCATTCCGCAGTGATGTAATTATACTATAAATACTCTCTAGTCTAATTCACTGCCGCCTATACCGGGTCGCTGGTGGGAATGGGTTAATAAAACATTGGATAATTTGTGTTTACATAATTTGTAACACTATTGTTAGTAAGTCAACAGTGGGTGTTTTAATAAAATTTTAAACAGCAGGATATTATTAAGTAAGCTGGGAATACTATGGTTGAATTCTAATGAAGTTGATAATGCTATGGTTGATATAATGTAGGTTGAGAATACCATGCGATGGCGAGTTTCAAAAGACAAAGATGGAAATCAGGTATTCGATGACCTAGGAAACCCAGTTAGAGAAAGCAACTCACGGATGATAAAATGGTCAGATGGAAGGTAGGATTTGTTTTAAATTCCTGCTCGTCTTGGAAATGAAATCTTTGATGTGCATGAGATGCCACTGGAGTTATATAATTCTGATTGTAAATAGCATCATTAGTAGAAGGGCATGTTCTTTATAATGCACTTCATTTTAAGACAATTTGTGTTATAACTTGGATCTGAAAACTGATTAAACTGTGGGATCTCACTTCATTTTAGCACAGTGTAATTTCTGATAATAGATGGACTTTCTGCATGTTCAGTTGTGTTAGAGAAATGACTTTGATATTTAACCCTTTAACGACGAACGTATACGAAAACGTATGGGAAACCAATGCAGCTCGTTATTAAAGAGTTAACAGAGAAACTGTATTTTGAGGACAACATTACTGTTTTACCTTACTTATTCGTTATAATTTTATTTTGACTTTCTTTATAGCATGTCGCTTCATCTTGGAAATGAAATCTTTGATGTGCATGAGATGCCACTGCAAGGTGACTTCAACCATCTGTTTGTCCGTCAGGGTCTTGGTCTGCAGGGCCAGGCAGTCTTCAAGACAAAGCTCACCTTCCGGTAAGTTCTAAAGGATACCCAAGTGATAGCGTTAGCTAGGTGGGGTCTTACAAGTTTGTCTTTGTTTGTGGAGTCCTGCAACGTTACAGTCTTGCTTGGAGTCTCAGGATAGTCTTAAATCCCTACATTCTGTGCTAAGTAGCCCCGTGTTCTGATTTTCTTACCTTAAAGTCCAATTGAATGTGCCTCAGGTTTAAGATAGACTTTGTGTACTGACTGTAACAAATTATACAAATAAATTAATATTTAATGCACTTATTAACAGACCACCCTGCCAATTGTGTGCTGGCGAGGGCACCTGAGGTGGTCTCTTGGTAGTGTGCCAGTTTTAACGATATGGAGTTTAAGCTTGCTGGATGACTTTAAGTAAGCTAACGTGAAGGCCCTAAAGGCCAGGACCAAAAGTAATGATGACGGAGGGGAAGGCGGCTAGGGATTGGTCACCATCACTTTGTGGGCAAACTGTAGCCTATGCCCTGTGGGGCACGGTGTTGTAGGGGTATGTTCGGTGCCTTGCAGCTGGAGGGTTGCGGGTTCGAATCCACCTCAAGCCGCCGGTAGTGATCCTGGGCAAGTCCTTCACTCGCAATTGCTCATGCGCTTCGGCGTGAAACTCCGATTTAGTGTCCGCGCTGTAGTCGGGAGCGCCTCTGAGTAGAAATCTTGAAGGGGCGCTATAACAAGTGCTCATACATACATATATACATACATAGACTTAGTTATATTTGTGTGAATGCATTGTTGGATAATTGTAGAGGTCTTCCTATGAACCTTCAAAAGCATTAGTCAGTAGGTGGCTGTGTAACAATAATGGATCGCTTCAGCCCTAAAGTACGTGTCACTTGATCGATTGACAGATATTCATGCTCTTGTTAATAGCCAGTATGTTTGAGCTTGTTGCGTTGAATGATGCAGTGTTGTTTGTTTGTAGTCCGCATTCTACAGACTCGTTCACGCATCGAAAGATGACCATCTCGCTTGCCGACAGATCAAACAAAACGCAGAAGGTGAAAGTTCTTCCAATCGCTGGAAAGGATCCAGAGTCGCAACGAATGGAAATGATCAAGGTAGGAATTGGCATCTGGCGAATTGTTGGTTAGGAGGGTCGTGGTGAGGTGAGGTAACTGTCCATCTCTTGTGCACTGCTGTCAACCGGGGACTTCAGTGATGTCGCTTTTCAGTTGATGCCCTGCCCTTAGCTGTTCCCTGAACCCGTCTCTTATTAGCTATGGGCCATGAGAATAAAATTGCCAAGCATAGTGTCATATTATTCATCATGGACATTTAAACATATTGCGTGCATATATCTGGTTACCTGTAATGCGTCTTTTAAGACACTCACAAAACCGGTTTGGAAATGTCCTTGAAAAGACCTTGATCTGTCTATGATGAAGACGTTCATAAGTTTAATGGTAGACTATTCCAGGAGGTTGGTCAAATGCATGAGAAAGCATGATGGGACCATATCAGTAGGTACATGGCTATCCTATCATCATTTGGAGATCATTGGGAGTTGCTCTGTATGGTCTGTATATGTCATGTTTGGAGCCTGGTTCTGCAGGACATGTTAAATTTTATTCCATGTCTTGTTTACAGAAAGAGGAAGAGCGACTTAAGGCTTCAATTCGTCGTGAGAACCAGCAACGTCGGGTGAAAGAGAAGGCAAGCCAACGCCTGAATTCCAACTACTTGGAAGACTACGATGACGATGATGACAACGCTGTCTCGCTATCGGCTATCAAGAAACAACACAAGCAGAATATCCAAGATATCAAACGTATGTTCGCTTGTATCGATAAGGGTTTTGTTTCACTAGCGTTTTGCTGTATGACATAGTGCGTGTGTGTGATCTTGCCAGTGGAGACTTTGCCAGTATTACGAGCAGCACGTGCCGTTTGTTAGTGACAAACCTAACACCCTTTAGACAAGCACGGCAGCTATTTTAATCAATGCTTAAAATTTAACTGCACGACTTGTTTGCAAGTTGTTGAGATTCATACACACATTCACATTCATGCATATGTACATGCATACTATGAAAAAGTTTGCATACCTTTTTTAAAAAATTTTGCATTCCCTAATGCTAGCCCTGAGGCCGTGAGTTTGAAGTGTTAGTGACTTCATTTTCATAGCCTGGACCTATGAGGGTGGGTAGCTGGTCCTCTCCATTGCAACATGATATAGTATGAGCATTCATGCCCTCATATGCTGAGGCTATGAAAATGAAATTTTTGGGACGGAATTTTCTATGGGTTTCCAGAAGCTGTTTACTTAAATTTTTGAAACGTATCAGGGTTTAAAACTGCACCAAAATTCGGTTTTGCTGAAATGGGACAACTATCAGGAATTCAACTGCAAGAACTACTGAAATGTAATGAGTAGTTTGGTTGCAATTTCCTTTAATACAATTTCTGTTTTCGATTTGTTTTACCCAGTGTACTTTGATTCTTGGGAATTTGCTAACCAACAGTTGGCTTCTTATCTGGCTTCTGTCCGTTGTTCCAGTGAACTTATGAAGTTATAAGTTACGACGACTAATGTCAACATCAACATTTGTGCTGACAGTAGACAATTTTGTTAAGCATTCTAGAAGTAGCTTGCTACCAACTATGCTATATAAATCATCGTAATTACAATTACAACAGACGCCAAACGATTTTCCTTTTGATTGATAGATTGATGATTATTCAGCAGTTTGATATATTTTTGCATTTTTATTTTGGCTGGTGCAGACCAAAAGGCTCCTATCTACAGTTCGGACGAGGACTTGAGTGAAGAGGAGAGTCGCAAGCGCCTGATGAAGGCCAAAAGACCAGCCATTGATGAGGTCAGTCAGATTTCTTATTTAAAGCTCAAGCCATGCATATGTGGAAATATCATAGGAGTTTTTGCTGCAGTAAGACTCTACCTTTAATAATTGAAGACAGTTCTCAAGAGTATTGTTTTCACAGTGGAAGTGGTGATGACTTGTTTATGATGATGATGATGATGATGATGATGATGATGATGATTATGATGATGATGGTAGTGATGTAACGATTATGTATGCTTTGGTAAAGTTATATAGTTCCTCATAAAGATATGTGCTTAGGGTCGTGAAAGGCGCATGGCCTGTTCAAGGTCGGAAGATGCAACTTCAAGGAGGTCCACTCACTCCACCCTATATGTTTGGATTTATCTCAGAAATCTTGTTTCTGGTTTGCAGTATTTCTATGTTATGCTACCTAGAGCTGCAGATTTGTTGCTTGCTTTCAGAATATTGATTGATTGATTGCTGAAATGCTGATTTCTTTTGCAGAGTGACTCTGATGAAGCAGAGGTGAGCCGAAAGAAGAGAGCAAAGATTTCTGACAGTGAAGAGGACGACGAATAGCGATGAAGGGAATAATTGAGGACATGGTAGATGATTATGGTGGTGGAAGAATGTATAAGGCGATGGAGGATTGGTTTAGGGCAAGCTGAACAGTTGTGGAAAAAATATAATCTATTACTAAGGACTGAATCTGTGAGCAGTAAGCCTGCATTTGTGACAGTTGAATTGACAATATTTTATCAACATAATAACTATTAAAGGTCAATGATGAAGTTAGTTTTCTGTTGTGTTAACATCACTGAAGCCTTTTGTTAATGTGTCTCGCATTGGACTGCTTGGACAAAGGCCTTTCCTGCTCTGCTAGAATTTCAGTGACGTATAACCATTAATGACCAGCGTGTACTAAAATGTATGGGAAACCAATGCAACTCATTGTTTTAAAGGTTAAGACATGTTAGATGACTTGAAAAAGTCTCCATCTCTGATTATATGAATAGAACATTTCAAGTTGTCTTCTTGTCAGATTCATGCTGATATGCAATGTTGTGCTTGTTACAACTTTACATAATACACATAAGCATAAATCGTTTAAAATTCTCTGCTGCTAAAATGCTGCATTAGGGAGACCAGCTTATTCACCAGCACTATTTCAGATCGGGTGTCAATGAATGAATGATGATATTTATCAAATAATATTTATAAAGTGCAGTAGTAATAATTATTGTTCATGCCATTGCTGCTGTTTATTATTATTATTGTCATTTTTATATGCTTCTTGAGAAAGATTTATACTACCTACTATGTTTATAATTGATGAGCTATAATATGGCCAAGTAGCTTTTTGTCTGACTTCTGTTGTGTTGTTCAAGTGAACTTGTGACCACTAATGTGGTATCTGCACAAGCACAGTTAATTTTATGTTCTTTTATAATAATTATTATGTAATAATTGAATAAAAATAAGATTAGGAATAATAATAATACTGTAGAGAATGTTGATTACTGTCCTTGTAATCTTTAATTTCCG
The DNA here is from genome assembly GCA_020284085.1 of Aporrectodea caliginosa. Lineage (NCBI taxonomy): Eukaryota > Metazoa > Annelida > Clitellata > Crassiclitellata > Lumbricidae > Aporrectodea > Aporrectodea caliginosa. The sequence continues at coordinate 2,666,378 of JACEVL010000070.1, forward strand.
GTTCACGTTACTTGAGTTTGAGTATTGTTAACTTGCCATAAGACCTGAATCACTTGATCCTCTTGAGTCTGAACTTATGCTGACAATGACCAAGCAGTCTCACTTGATTTGTAATGTTCATCTTTATGGAACACGTAAAACGTTATGGTACTGCATCCCAGTTAAACGCAGGTCAGAAGCGTAGAAAGGAAACAATTTCGAGGGTTTACATTGGAAATGGTCACAAAAGTTATTTTTTTGTATTTCTCATATAAAAGCATATAAAAAAATTTCAGCAATTTATTTAGGAGGTTTGAACCCGTAAAAACGACCTCTTAAATACGCCCATGACTCAGGTCTCCAGTAGCTTATTTGTGAAAAAAACTTTGCAAACAAATGCTGATTGTTTAAAACGCGGGTATTGACAGTGTGATTCTCCTAACAGATTTTATTTTAGTTATAGTTACAGTTATAGGAACTTATTTTAGTTATAGTTATAGTTATAGTTATTATTTTTTAGTTATAGTTATAGTTATAGTTAATGGATTTTTATTTTAGTTAATTTTAGTTACTACTTAGAGTATTAAGGCTATAAGCAAAATTGTGCGTATTAAAAATTTCACAATTTGCTCAGAGCTTTGAAAGCCTTTGAACATGGGTGCATTCAGCTTCATGAATACACGAGTTTCTAAATTAACTGACATAATAAAAATATCGCATTTTTCGTTCTCATTTATGTCGAATTGTCCATATTGCACTTCCTATTTTTATTTTTTGTATTAACGAAAATAAAGATGAATTTTCGTTAGTGTTATTTTCGTTATAGTTATAGTTACGTTAATGATATTTTTAGTTATAGTTATAGTTATCGTTAACAGAAGTCATTTTATTTTCGTTAACGAACATTTTCGTTATCGTTATCGTTAACGAGAATCACACTGGTATTTGATAAACGTTGGGTCTAGTTCAGACGTCAGTATAGGCATAATTATGTATGTTGCTACCAACATGTATGAAATTATTAGGCCGTATGTCACATGATGACAGACGAAACTGCAGGAGGGAGACTAACAACCGGGTTTAAGAGATGCAGTGATAATGTTCCTGGCTTTCTCTAGAGACCCAGTCATTTTCAGTGAATTTAGGCTATCCGTCACCACCGCTGTTACCAGCATTCGTGGTAAAAGGAAGTACGTGTACGGTATTTTCACCAGTTGGTCATAACAATCTGTGCAGATAAATGCCAGCCTAATTTAAATATAAGTTGACACAGAGGGGTTAATGAAAACTGATTCGTACAAATAAAGTTTATTGGTGAGTTGTCCAACAATCGTGAGCATCTTCATAATATTGCACTCCAAACTTCTAAAGTGCCACTTGAAAGCCAAGCGCAGGGCACCAGCGTATTTACCAGCGCTGGCTTTATTTACAAGCGCTTGAAAAATTATTTCTATTCTCCAGCGTCTTTCATTTTCAGACAATCCCACATTTATGGCCACGCCCAAGGATTCTATATTGATCCTTGGGCCACGCCCATATGCAAGAGCGCTGTAGTAGATTTCGTTTATTAAAAATACTAAGTTGACATACCGTAAATAATATATATGTAGCGCCTTGCTGTCTCTCTAAGTAGAGTTATAATATTTGCGATCTCAATTACAATTACTTACAAGATCTTTTCTGATTTCTCCTTGTTAATGACATTAGCTATTTACTTCTTGTATCAAGTTGCGTCTGTGACAGCTTCGTTTCTTGATTAAATGAATAATTAATTATTGATTGATTGATTGATTTGATAGTTTCTATTTGATCAAGTAACTAAGGGAACCAGCGTCTAAGCGTCCTTTACTTCAGGAAGCGTGAACCTGTAGACGTTGGTTTCTAGCAACGAATCTAAAAATGGCTGAGAAGGACGACACGGAAGTTACAGTTTTAATGTTTTAAAGAGCTTAAATGACGACAAACGAATGACACTTGAAGATAGTCAGCTTTAAGCCAGACTGCATGTGAAGCGCGTAAGGTACGTGATTAATTTACTTGTAAATCGCGACTTTACAGGACTTTATACCGAAACGGATCTAACGTAAACACAGGCGCAGAGTTTCCGAGGGATACGGACGTGTAACCATCGATTTTTTAGGGGTAATTTCCAGTTGTTCATATCACGAATAAATAGTGTCTAGTGTGTTTAGTGTGGGCTTGACATGTATTAACAGATGTTCAAAGCATAGTTACAAACTGGCTTGTTTTATTTCACAATCCCAGTGCTTTAGCATACATCTGATTAAGTTTTCAGTCGAAACTGGAACGGTCAGAGGTCACTTACGTCGGGCGTGTGATTCGTTGAGCTGACCCGGCAGTCTGATAGTCGTGCTTCGGTAAAATAGGCTTATGCAGTCAAGGCTAGGTATATTTGAGAGTGTGTCATCCTAAATGGATGACAGACTCAGAAATATACCAAGCCTGGACTGCATGAATCTGTTTAACGTCTGAAAATCCAATGAGAAATACCCAGGTTAATTTTTTTTAGACTACCATGTTATAGCTAGCTGATTTGGTTATATGACATCACAGCCACCAGCAGGAAAAATCTTGGTTTCCAAACGTCTTGCAAAAACTGGAGAGATTAGGTGATCAAGATTGGCTTTGGCTATAGCCAATGGACTTGTACTTATGTACAGATGGTGGAAATAAAATGTAATCACTAAAATATTGTCAGGATCTTCTGCACTCTTCCCTGCAGTCACCTTCCTTATAAGGTAGGATGGATACTTCGCCAGCACATTGTTTAGAGTTAAAATTCTAAGATTAACAATGAGGAGTAGCTTGCCAGTTTGGGTATACTATCAGTTGAGTTATCCATCACAGACATCAGATTTTGATTTTGGTTGTGAATGTTTTGGCTGACAACTATAACGTAGATTCTAGATAGCAAAGGTTTTTTGCCACTTTTGACAGTGTCGACTATGATATCTTGCTCCATTGCCGTGAGCTCTGCTTTAGTGCATCTGATCTGGCCATAAACCATTTCAGAATGGAAATTCCAATATCAGAGCAGCTTTGATTACAAAGATTCTATAGCTTATCACGAAGAGCTGTCCTTGTCTACTTCTGATCTGAGTACCTTTACTTCATTGCTGATGCTTATAAACTGCCTAGCCAGTTGTGCGCTATTGTGACTTAAAGATCTACGTATTCCAATGTCATCATTAGACCTACTTGCTAGCAGATCTCTTTGTTCTGCTTAGAAACAGGATGATCTGGTTGTTCTCTGTCACGTGCTGCCACAATGCAACGTGGAAGCTTCTCATTGGTCACAATGGTCAGCTGCTCATTCTGGAACAGGTTTCCATGCAATCTGCAAAATGAGCTTCTTCTACTGTTCACGTTTTTGTTTTCATTGGTGGCCGTTGACAGTCTTTGACAAGTTTGCGCTATAGGCGAAGACAAAAATGCCGCCCCTTACTCATAAATGACATCTTTTGACGGAAGTGACCATCATGTATTTTGTCGGAATTTGCCGCCCCTTGAAAAGTGCCGCTCTAGGCAGCCGCCTATATCGCCTATACCTAAAGCCGGCTCTGTTTGTTTTGCAAGTGATTGACGGACATTCTGTTCGATTTTGGTCTTGCATTGGTCTTGCGTAGTCAATTCAGCAGCACCTCAGATGTGTTTTTTAAAGAGGGTCTATGTAAATAAACACTTGCAAAAATTACAATTACTGTTGAGATTTCTCTTCTTTACAAGGCTTAAGTTTAGGCAGCACATATTTGAGGTACTTAAAGGTGTTACCAGTATATTAAGTATCTAGCTAGTACTGGGGGTCCGGTGGCGCGTTGGATAACGTCTGGCGAAGAGTGCGAGAGGTACCGAGTTCGAGCCCCGTTAGGGCGGATTTGCTTTGTAGGCTGCTATTAGCGCCGTGTATTACAGGCTGTCTGTTCTGTTAGTAGTTAACTAGTTAAGATTGTTTCAATTGCATAACATGTAAATGTACAGCGCAGTGCGTTTGTCAGGTGCTAAATTAAAGAAAAGATATTATTATTATTATTATTATTACTATGGCATGAATCATAAGGCAGCAGAAGACCTGTCTTCCATATCAGACAATAGCCTCTTTCAGGCTATCAGAGTGAACTCACTCCATAGCGTCTTCCTGCAGAAACACCAAAGCAGCTATGATCTACAGCTTTCAGCACTTGACTGTTAGCTCCCCACCAAGGATAATCAAAACTTTATCCTTTTCCTTTTGTACAAGCACCTAAGCAAATGATCCACTAAAGTAAAAAGGAGAAGAATTTTCGTCAACGTTAATAAACCAAAATGCCATGACCATCGATACGGACAAAACCAAGTTTAAAAATAAACTTTACTTAACCTCCAAGTATGCAGTATCTTCATCGATTCCCACTTAGACTATTACTAGATGTTAGCATTGCATCTGTGTTAACCTTTTACAGATTAAATGAATATTGATTGATTGATTGTTTTTTGATTGACATTCTTCACTGGCTCCCGCTTAGGCAGCGTATTGAATATAGGGTAGCTGCCCTAGTTTGGCGCTGCCTGCTGGGTCTTGCTCCTGCCTACCTTATTGAGCTTTGTAGCCCCACCCTTAGTGCTCGAGACTCGAGCTCCCTCCGTTCAGCTGAACAGGGTCTTCTCTCTGTCCCTTTTGCTCGTACCTCCACCAGGCAGAGCCGTGCCTTCTCTGTGAGTGGCCCCTCGACCTGGAATGGCCTCCCTCTGACGCTCCCTTCCTAGAACCCCTTCTCAGTCATTCCTCTCTCAACTTAAAATGATCCTATTTGGCCGCACTTGGGTTGGGAGCGCCTCTGAGTAGTTCCCTTGAAGAGGCGCTATACAAATTCAAGTAATGAATGAATGAATGAATGACTAGAACTGCATTTATGTCACTTGAAATATTGACTTTTAACATTCTCTTGTTTTGTGTGGAATAGTCTGCATGCTGTATCATCAGGGTACATCCTCTGATGGCTTAATTTGTGTTGATCGAGTCCACACTCTGTTCCAGTGAAGAAGAAGAAGATAGAATAATCATTCCCTTTAGCTAATCACAGAACTTGAATGGACTTCATTTTCACCTCAGCAAATGAGTATGGATGGCCAGTCCTCCCCTTTCCCCATGAACTTCCCACAAAGATGTTTGACCAGTGGACTATAACCTCTTTCAGGCTATCAGAGTAATAGTTTGCTTGAGTCAAAGGCCTCAAAGCATCTTTCTACCCTGGCAGAGTTTTGAACCCTTGTGGCTAACTACTAGACCATTGTGACCCCACTTTAGCAGAGGAAGAGCAGCCCATTAAGCTTGCCCTGAAAGGGGCCTGGGTGTTAGTTGTCAGAAACTTCATTTTCTGTAGCAAGTTGCGGATGGCCAGACCTCTCCCTTACTGTCCGATCTTCCCACTGACAGAGTGCGATCACTGTAATAATAATGACCGATTTGCTAGGTGACCAGTGCAAGTGGAGCCAGACTCTCAAAACAATTTGTTACTCGAGCAGGCATTTGAACCCTGACCATACAATTGACATCCCAACATGCTAACCAGTAGACTATAACTCATCCCAAGTGAACTGAGCAATAACTCATTAGCTGAAACTCATTAGCTGGTATTTCTCAGGTATTTAGCACACCTCTCTTCTCTGAAATGCCAACCATAACAGTTGATTGGCTGATTCCCAGCATTTAAAACTCTTCATCCGGTTCTCATAATCATTTTGATTGTAGGCTACTGTGCATTAAACTATCAAACATATTTAGAAGACATCCTTCATGAACCCATAAAAGACTGAGTATGATAGGTATAAGTTGGATTGCACTAAGTGAGGGAGTATTGTGAAAAAATTGCAAATTGTTGATGGAGTAGACCTTATAGACACAATAGCCATGTGTGCAGCAAGAGGTACTTGAAAGGTAGTATTATAAGTATCTTAATACATACTTAGTTGCCTGTAGACATAGGTTAAGGAATGTTCTTCCAGACCCTGGATGAGGTAATTAAGGTATTTACCATCGGCCTTACCTATAAATGACGATGTTTATGAATGTCGCTGATCATGTAATACGGACTAGAATTTTATAAATTATATTCATATGGTTGGTTGATTATCACCAATGTTGTTTAAATTTGGTGTCTGAACACTTATGTAGCACCTATGGGGATTTGTAAAAGGCACTACATAAATGGCTAAAAAAGTAAGTGAATGAAGAGATTGAAGACTGTGGTTGTAGGTGTCTTCTGAACAAATTCGATAATGTCTCTTCACTTCAATGACGTGGCCAAACAGGGATTTGCCAAGGTCAAGAGCAAACTAGGGGTGAGTACTCGAATGTTTCAATATGCTACATTAACTCTGAAGAACTTTGTGCGTGCAAAGGTGTAAAAATGGCACTGAATAATATTGTACAATTAATCCCAGATTTTGAAGAATGAAGAATGAAAAGAAATTTAAAAAATTAATATTCATTGGCTAGTTTTAATATTCATAAATATTCATCAATTTCTACAAATCTTAATATTCGTAAAATGCGCATACTCATTCTATGGTGCAACAAGCAAGTAACAATGGTTATGATAGTGAGACTGCTTTTTATTTCCTGTTTCATCATTATCACCTAGTTTTGCGATTAAGTGAAACTACTGGTAATAAGGTAATAAGGAGAAACTGCTTCAAAGATGTCGCTCCTGTCCTACCAGCATACATTCGATGTACATAATGACTATGTTTAAATGGTGTGGACAAAGGAAAACTGAACACCAAAATATATATTGGGACTTAAATACATCTGGGAATGTTTTTTAGATGTTTTTATGTTTATTCTTATGCATTTATTAAATGCCACTATCTATTGATCAAGCATAACTCGACAGAGCTGATCAATTGTGAGTAAAGGACATTCTTAAGGTTCCTTCACAGTAACCATGTCAGGGAAGGTTGTAACCTGTAGTCTATGCATTACAAGGTGAGCGCTTTGACCAATCGGCCACTGTGTAAGAAGGCACTTAATGTCTGTAGCTCCTTTTAAGTACGTAGCAAAACTGCTTAGAGCTGCTTGTGTGTTCAGAATGGCCATGTTTGCTAATTGAGTGTTTAATTAATTGTGAAATACCGTAGCATTTTTATAGTGGATTTATGGTTTCATTATAGTGAGACATCCGTTTACTTTAGCCGTGCACAGATATTAACACTTTAATGATGAGCTGCCTTGGTTTCCCAGTCACTTTTAGTATACACTCGTCATTAAAATGTTAAGTATAAATTAGATACAAGTATTGAGAGCGGGTTCACAAACTATCCGGATTTTGAGAACTTTACCCTAGCATTTTGCCTTTTCTAAACAATCTTCTCTTGTTCTCATGTTATTCACACGTAGGCCTATAGTGCGTGCAGGGTATAGTAGTCGCTTGGTTAGAGCACTCGACCTGTAATGCGGAGAGTACTTGAGCCTTCACTGAGCGAGTATAATGCTAGGACCTTGAGCAAATCATTCACGCACAGTTGCTCAATGCCATCAATGTTCTGTTGTATGGTCAAGTGTGCATTGCTGAACTTTTGAAGAAGGGCAATATCAAATACAAATTGTATTGTATTGTATTGTGTTCACCATGCATGCCCTTTTTCTCATTATTTGCCAGATAGTGCTCACCAATGTTCACCATCACTTGCATACAACTGGACCTCATGCATGTGCATGCTTTGAAGGGTATAATATTAAAGAGTAGTTCTTCCCTTGTTTAAGATTTGGTTGGATTTTATCTGGTAACCATCAATACAAGTACTGTATTTTTGTAAACAGTTTAATTATTCAATATTTTGTGCTAGTTATGAGTAGTTTTATTCTCTGGAAATGTTAGAAATGTGTGAATTACGAGATTACAAAAGTTTCCTACACGTTTGTGAGTGCAAGATTTTGAATATAATTTGTATTAATTTAATTCAGTGTATTTTATTCAGTTTCCTTGTAGTGGCAGTCTGAAAACTTCACAGTTTTAGCAGTTTATACTGAATTGTATTTGTATGTAGCTCCTTTTGAGAGCCACTTAGGGGACACTCCCAATACAAGCAGTTTGTTCTATAAGAGAAGAAAAAATATAAAATATAATAAAAAGAACCAATAGTAAAAACAAAGTTTTTTACTATATCCATCTAGTATCCTATAATCCGTCATATTAAGCAGTTACCTCTACAAATATATAGTCCGCGTTCATTTTACAACATAGCGTCCGTTTAATCAAGCACCGCACCCGTTTCTGTTGCAGCCAATGGCAACGCTGGCCAATCACAACGCTGCGTGTGGGAAAAGGGGATTCCCCGATTCGAAAAGTTGAGTCCCCGATTCTATAAGCTAGCCTTTTTGGGGAGCTGAAATTTTGATAGAATGAAGTGTGTGCGAGGGCGAGTCTGTCTGCCAAGTTTCACGACGATTGAATGATTGTAAGTGATCGAACTAGTCGTCGCAAGATTTGACTTTTTAGCTGTGGCTCAATCAAGCAAACATTCAAGCAAGCAAACATTCAAGCAAGCAAGATTCCCGCAAGTTAAACTAGATGGATAAAAATCACAATTTTTTTTAATATAACATGTTTTAAAAAGCAAATGTTTTTTTCTTCAGCTGTGGATTCCAGTCTGGCTAATCATGCGAAGACCCTCAAGCAAGGGTCCACTGCGTATTGATCAATTTTCCGACGAGAAGGCATCCATGTTGATGGAAAGTCCTGGAAAAGTAATAGAGCTCAAGAATATCCGCCTACTCACTCGTCTTGCGAAGGATGAGAAGAAGCATGCGCTTGCTATTACGTTCGAAATGGGCAAAGTTTTCCAGATAGCTCTCGATTCTGGTAAGACATTGGTCCAGAAATTCTAGAATATTCTATGTGAAATCAACGGTTATGTTAAAATATGAACACATAACCATTGTGTTTATATCTTTGCACTGACTTCCTGTTCAGCAAAGGGTTTGTGTCAAATTAGGGCTCATAGTTTATAAAACGTTGAATTCTGGTCGACCACAATACTTAAAATCTTTCCCCAGATTTATCATTGTTCAACGAGGTGGTCTGATTGGCTTTCTCTGGTCATAGCTAAAACTAGTACTGTTCTTGGTGAATGAGCTTTTTCTGCTGTTGGACCTCTATTTTGGAACTCTGTCACTGTACCTGTCACTTACGGTATGTCATTTCATTCTGGATGTAAGACTTACTTTTTTTAAATTGAAGGTATCTCCTTAGGCTACCTAGAATATTTATATATGTTTTTATTATTTTGATGTGGATATTTCTTTCTTGTCATTAGAATCGGAGGCTGAGGCATGGCTGGGTGTCCTTCGGGAGTTCTGTGGATCATCCACGAGGCGGTCTGGTCCTATTGGAATGGACCTACTATCAAACAGCAACATGGAAGGTAGCAACAACACATGATATCTCAATTATAATAACATTTATACAGTTAATTTTACCAATAAACGAATAACACCATATTTCGATTCGTGTTTTGGGGTTTATTTCATTCATTCATTTCAGATATTTATATAGCGCCCTTCAAGATTTCTACTCAGATTACTCCCGACTACAGCGCGGACACTGAATCGGAGTTTCACACCGAATCGCATGAGCAATTGCGAGTAAAGGACTTGCCCAGGGTCCCTACGTGGCGGCCTGAGGTGGATTCGAACCCGCAACCCTCCGGCTGCAAGGCACTGAACATACCCCTACACCACCGCGCCCCACTTATTATTATTTGTATTATTATTTGTATTATTTTTATGCCCCAAAGTAAACATGAGTCCTGGGATACGTCAAGATTATGGAAAGTAATTATTGTGATAAGGACTTATTCAAGTAACAAACAGTAGTTGCTGCTTGAAGAGAAGGTCGAACCCACACACTGTACCTTGTGCATTATCACAGGGATACTATAGAAGTTATTGGATTATAAATGGACGAATAATGATCGGTTGATCGGTTTTGCTTTGAAACGTAGACGTATTCAACGTCTGCCTACTGCAGACGCCGGCCCTCAATGTCTATGGCGAGTGCCTTCTACAAGTTACCTCCGAGAGCATCTACTTGCTGGACGTTGAACAACCCTCAAAACGAATCATGGATTGGCCGTTGAATGCGCTACGACGATACAGCCGGGACCCAACAATGTTCACATTCGAGTCTGGAAGGTGAGAGCAATTTTTTATATTTATAATACCCATTTGTAATATAAATTATGTAATATAATAATAGTATAAACAATAATAAATATAAATTCATAGTATTTGCTGGTGGAACATCCGGTCACCGCAAAAATTTCGTTCAGAAAAATTTGTAGTTTTGTTGGACAGGAAGCAGTAGAACTTAGTACTGGAAGAATCTGGATGCATGGGCGTATATATGGGTGGTTTACGGGTTCAACCCCCCCCAATAAATGCATTACTGTTATTAAAAACTAAAAATGTAGGAAAATGCGACCATTTCCAATGGAAGCGCTCCCCCGAAAACTTAAAACCCCTCAAAAATGTTTTCATGGCTATGCCCCTGTCTGGATGTATGAGGAAGTGGGATACGTCAAGATTATGCACTGACCAGGATACTGGGATTTATTCAGAGCCGGTTAAATGACCAAAGAGTGGGAACTTCTTGCCTGTGTTTTTTGTTATTGTGACACTGATGTTGACCTTTTGACTTTGAGACTGAAGGTTACGCTTTGCTCTTTGACCTTGCATCTTTCTGTGTTGTTGGCTGTGTTTAGGTCGTGCAAGACGGGCGAGGGTCTGTTCATCTTCAACACTATTCATGGCGAGGAGATCTACCAGAAGGTCTGGAGTGCCAGCAACGCTATCGCAGAGGCCTATCGGTTAAGGGTAAGACAAGATATTATGGTTTATACTGACGGACAGATGGAGTGAAACAAACAAACAGACAGAGAAACAGAGAGGCAGACAGACTGATGGGAAGACACACAGACACACATACTGTGACAGATAGACAGAGAGATTGAGAAGAGAGACAGGCAGGGAAACAACCACATGAAAGTTAGCTAGCTGGAAAACAGTGGTAAAAGTCATGCAAACTAAGATGCAGAACAGGAATGGAATCGACTGACACACTCTCTCTTCACAGCTCAAATTCACTTAAAAAAAGGCACTCAAAACTCACTATTTCTCCTTTGCTTTTAAGCACTTGGATATCTAACTGCGTCTGCTACTGGCTGCTGACTATCTGCGCCTCAGATTCACATTTTGGTGTGACCGTGCGCACGTTACAAATTTAATTAATAATAATAATAAGAAAGTGATGATGATGTTGTTGTCATTGATGTTGATGATGATGATGACAAAAAGAGATGATGATATTGAAAATTGATGGTAAAGGAAAAGTTGATGATGACAACAACTATGCCGACGATGACTATGTCAGCGAGGATGTCAGTTTATAAATAGAAACTGTTTATTACTGCAACTCTCTCCTGGTTGGCCTTCCAAAATCTCTCCCCTCTCAAGTCTGATCTACATGCAGTGACCAGACTTATAGTCCGACTTCCTCGCTTGTCCCACATCTCCGTTTTCATGTTTAACACCTTCACTGACTCCCCTTTACTGCTCGAGGTTAAGGTTCTTATTGCACTAAAATGAACCAACATATACTTTAATGAGAAATGGTGCAAAATCACTTTATATGGGAACTTCAGGCCAGCTTAATGTACTTTCTTTAATTTACCGGTGTTATTCTGGCCTAGAGCCCAAGTATCTTTCTGACCTCAACTTCAAGTCTTCAACGTCACCTCATCCACTTGCCGACTTCAGCTTCCTCTCTTCTTCCACTACACTCACTTGACCGGCATGATCTCCTTGTCCTGTGAGCAAGGGCTGCTATGGCTACAACTCAAGCTTTGCCTTCGTTGGTCCTGCACTATGGAATCATCTCTCCCCATCGACACGGTCGTTGCTGTGAACTGGTTCTCGAAGTGCCTCTTAACGATGTCTCAAGATCACTTTCTTTGCTCTGGGTCTTTTGCACTGGGAGTGCCTCTTTATAAATATATAGATACAATACAATACAATACAATAAAGTGAATTGTCATTTGAAATTATGTTTCTGTTTTGATTGTATTCAAATCAGCAGCAGGGAATACATCAGGACCCAAGACGGCCCCTTCCACCCGTTCCAGCTACTCAAGGGCTTCCTCCGCTACCAGCACGAAGACACTAACAAACCACCTGATCCCAGATAATGTGGAACTGTCTTGGAATAATGCCAAATCATCTGTTCATACTCTGCCGTTAATTTTTTCTGCAAAGCCAGACCAGCATTTAAAAGAAATTGTTTCTTCACTTTAGTGAATTCGTTGTATAAGCGGAAATGTGCACATAGATAATTAATACAACCATGTATTTGTAAATATATTTGCATAGGTACATATTTATATATATTTAAATTTATAGGCTCTTATCTGAAGTCTTGTGGCATTGTAATTCAAGAATGATGCAATTAGTCAGAAGTTTTAATTTGACTGCGGTTACCACTTACCAATTTCAGGTACGCTTGGTCTGTATGTATGTGTGCAAAATTGATGATTGAATCTAGGTAAAAATGGCTGTGGATTGTTTAAGTTGACTGAGTGGGATTTGAGTTTTTGTGGTTGCAATCTTTCTTCTGTTGTAGTTTCATTTCTTTCTGGATTCTGTTTATTTCCGAACAGTTTGCATTCTGATTGTGTTTGCATTTTTAAGAACTTCCAGGCAATTTCTGTGATTTAGGTTTAAGCGTGCACTACGATGCATGTGCTGAGCTTTTCTGGCCTTTTTCTCGTTTGTTTACTAAATAATTACTTTACTTGAGGTAGGATAATGGAGGATAAGGTAATCGCTTCCAAGATGTTTGCTAGCATGGAATGTGTGATCATGAAAGTGATCAGTTCTTAGGTTTAGATGAAAGATTGTTTGAATGTATGTTTACATGATCGTAGAAGAGTGATCAGTTGTCATGGCTACTAGCATGGAATGTATCGTGTCTGTTAGAATGTTGTCAGCCTGATCACCGCAGTCAGTGTGTTTCTGTTGTCCTAATATTGGCTGCAGCAGTTTCATTGTAATTGCAATCGTACATTTATAAAGCGCCACTCGGCGATTCAGAGACGCTCCCCACCCAAGTCATTGCTATCATTAACAAATCAAATGGACTTTTTGTTCCCCAGTATCTTCTCTGCCCAGTCGTTCCTCCCTTCGGTCCTCGGCCCGTGGTTACCTGGTTGTCCCGCGAGTGCGTACTTCTACGGCCCAGTCTAGGAGTTTCGCTATTGTTGGTCCCAATAGCTGGAAGTAGTTACCTCAGGACTGACCTTTTTTCTATTTCTTTTGACCAGTTCCGCAAGCGCCTGATAACCTCTCTGTACCAGTGAAGAGATTGGCCCGGGTCGGGAGCGCCTCTGTTTTGAGTGGCGCTATATAAATGGTTGATTACGATGATACGGGCGCTGTAACAATCATTAGATTAGATTAGATTTGGAGTCTTGACAAGACGCATGTTCTACATAATGTGTAACTTTGTATTGTTACGGTGACGTCCGGTCTTTTAGAAGCGGTGGTGACAGTCACCACCAATATTGGCCCTGAAGTATTTTTTGCCACATGGCAGTGTTATCTTAGTTTGAAGCAAGTGCAGGCAACGACAGTTATTACTCAGGGAATTGGTCAGCGCCACTTTGCAAGGCAGTTACACCTTTGATGTTGTTTAAAATGAGGGTGCATTGTAAAGAAGTCATTTTCTAGAGTTTGTTTATATTTTAGATCAGTGTACCCAACCATGTTCTTGTATTTGTAATTTGAAATTTATATAGCACCACCTAGAGAGAAAACTAAGCAGGGATGTTCTCAGGGCTAACCTATAAGATGTTCAGTGTCATGTTAAGTAAGTAAATTATTATTATTATTATTTGTACAGAAAAATACCTAACTTCCTCTTATATGTGTCGTGAATGATACATTCCCAGCGAATTGATAATGTGTGGCCATGCTGAGAAAGCTCAGTTTTGGTAACCAGGCTTGTAACTGGTGTCATGTGTCATGTGTGTGACATAAGGAAGTATGTGTCTGTTTGTCTGTGAGGTCATGCAAGTTCATATTATGCATAAATATAAACGTGTATGTTTATACGGTGGCATGTAAATATGTACTTTTGTATGTAAACAACTTGTTCAGTTAATTTTCTCTTTTTAGTGTATTTGCGTATAGCTCAGCAGAAATGTACGTATTCATTAATGTACATATACATGTACATATAAATGTACATAACATACATAGCCCAGCAGAACTTTTAAAGCTATTATTTTAACTTTCGTGTTAAACTGTTTGAAGAATTGTTTTCACATAGCTCTTGTGAGGCAATCAGAGGGAACTTAACTATAGTGTTGAGCAATGCAGCATTATTTTACAATTTGTGAAATGAAAAGTGCTGTCATCATCATCATCAGGATCCATGGGCCGAAAGCCCGTAGGTGTCCAATGCAAATTTCATCATCTGTTTCCATAATCCTCTGTCTTGCGCCAATACACTCAAACTGTGTAGGTCTTGTTTGCACCAATCCCTGATGTCATCAGTCCATTCCCTGTTAGGTCTTCCTCTTCGTCCACTTCCATCCATCATACCCATCATGACAGTTTTTATTTTTCTATTATTGTCCATTCTACATATATGTCCAAACAGACCCAATTTCCTTCTCATTACTGACTGTATTAGATCTTCCTTTATATGTAATCTTCTTCGGACCTCCTTATTTGTCACCTTCATTGTCCAATTCAGATGCAATATTCTTCTATAACAGTACATTTCAAAAGCCAGGATTTTATCACGATCAGTCTTTTTAATTGTCCAGGCCTCACACGCATAAAGAGCTGTACTAAACACGCATGTTTTCAAGACATTCAGCTTTGTCTTATAACTAATTTGCTTACTATTCCAGATGGAATTTAGTCCTGCCATAACTCCCTTTGCCTTTGCTATTCTTGCCTTTATGTCCTTTGTACAATCATTATTCCATGTTAACAGACTACCTAAGTACACAAATTCTGTTACATTCTCCATCACCTCATCTTGCACTTTTATTTCCCTGTCTATTGTCTTCTTGCCAAATACCATTGTTTTTGTTTTGTCCACATTTATTTTTAAAAGTGCTGTAGTGTTCAGAAATGGTAAAAAAATTTAAACATGCCTTTTTGTTACTGGCTGGTTGTCTGCACAAACATTTTTGTCATCACTTTGCATTACAAATGCATCTTCTGCTGCCTTGAGTGTGAAAATATGCAATTGTTTGGATTGGATTTTGACCTATGGCTTGTCTACAATTGACCTCTGCCTTCACTTCCTCTTCTCTGAGGGTACCTCGCACTGGGAGCGCTTCTGAAAGGCTTATGCTGTAAGAAGCGCTTTATAAATGATCAAATACAATACAATACTTTTGTATTTTGTTAATGATGGTATATAGAAGTCATTAGATTAGCTTAGATTAGCCAGAATACACATTGCCCAGGACAATGTCAATGTTGGAACAACATTGTCCAGTACTGTACCAACATTGTCCAAACATGTGTGCTGATTGTGATGTATGTAAACTGCATTGTATGTTTAGTGTTTTGAATTTTTTGATGCATACGTAGATACCAGCAGTCAAGTTTTCGGGCTATGACACATTTCTGTCTCGTATTTTCAGGCAATAGTTTTAGGAGTATGGTGAACATTGATTCACATTGGAGATCTACCAGGTCTTGCTCTTACATTACTTTCCAGTCAAGCACATGTAGGTAACTATCTAGCCTTAGAAATTGCAGGAACTGTCATATATAAACTCGACTTTCCTTGAAAAGACTTCTTGCCATATAAGTGCCTTTAACATTGAGGCGTATTCGTTGTTTGTAAGTGTCTTGAGTATGAATAAATTTTACGTCATGACAGTTGATTCGCAAATATACAAAGTACAGTGTTTTCATTTATAGTGAGACCAGTTACAACCAGTAGCACAATGCGGGCCAGCTGTGGGCCCACTGAATGTGGATGTCCCAGTGATGCTTTTTCATTGCTTTCTAATTAGAATTTGGTGTTATACGTGCAAGAACTAATTCTTCAAATGTACATTCCTGTATGTTTTCCTGTACAGTTCTTTTAACATTTGATATTTTAAGATTTTACTCGCGACTGATATGTTTAAATTTTTAATTTTCTCTTGATATTTTAAGATTATTTATGATTTTTCACTCTTACAACGTACCTACAGTTGTGTACGGCTCATAGTTGTCTACAGTTCTTACTATTTGAATTTGCATTCCTTGCTTCGTATACTATTATACTCGGAAGAGCTTGAGTTTAACAGTAAATCATGAAACCAAGAGTGTAATTTGTATGGTGAAAGGAAACCCCATTGGTTATGAATTTTTCCCACAGAAAATACATTTTCTTTATATTCCGGTGGTACACCTGTACTGAAAAGTGACATCTGATGAACATTTTGTGTAGTTTAGGATAATTTTTTTATGTCTATAGTGCCATAAGAAATGACACACAGGGATGGGCAAATTACTCAGAGAAATGTAATTGAATTACAAATTACTTTTGGACGTGAAATATAATTTCAAATTACGAAGTACATGGGAAAATGTAACTGAATTACAAATTACGTGATTTCAAGGAATTTCAATTATGTAATTTCAATTACTGCCCATCCCTGATGACGCAGCATGGGTTGATGGCTGTAGTTTGACGTAATACCAGTTAAATATATTCCTTTAACAAGTTAAAGAGGCGCTGCTTTGGTTTTCCCGTCGCTTTTAGTAGGCCTATGCTGTTGTCAATAAAGTGTTAAAGCTATCTTCTCAGTGACCTACTCTACACTGGTGCCCAAGAAATCAATACAATCGCAGAAGGTAATTTACCATCGGAGTTGAATGACTGTTACTTAATATATTTCTTAAAAATATTATTGTGCAATAAAAACAGGACAAATTGTTTTTGTAATTGAAAGAATCTTTATCTAATTTATTCTGAGAGGATGAACCTATTTTTCGACCAGAAACTGTTCTGTAGACATGTGAGAACTTTAGATTGCTTTTGAAAGTGATGCTAAAACTTGTTACCTTTCTTAATAAAATTTAACAAAGACATGACTCATGTGCTAATAAAATAAAGATGGGAAAATCCATCAGGAGAGAAAGACAGTCAGCCAGGCACAAGCAGACAGAAAATTGGTTTGAGAGAGTTATAGAAGCAGGCAGACAATGAATCAGTCATTCAGGATTTATATAGCGCCGCTCAAGATCCATACTCATAGTCACTCAAACAGACAAGTATGTATACATACATGCATGCATACATAAAGGCAGGCAGACAGACAGACAGACAGGGAGATTATTTTAATGAACAGAGCAACAGAGGAGTTTTCGCTTCAGTGATTTAACCAGGGCTTTTCCGCTCTCTCCAGCCTCCATCCTCTGAGGACATTCAAGCGTGTCCGTATCGTCTCCGCTCTCCGTATCCCTTGCTCGGTCTTCCGTTGGGTTATCCTTCCCTGGGACACCCTTTCCACACACGGGACCATCTCTCTCTGGCGCAGGGGGTTCGGGAGAGTCCACTCGAGGCTTCTCCCTTTCGATGATGAGTCTGACGTCAATGATCTTCCGTAGAATTTTTGCCTCACTCGGTCGAGGTTTAGTATTCGGGTTCACTTCGGGAACGGATCCGGAAGTTCCGTCCCGTCTTCCGGTCGGCGTTTCCAGTCGTGTTTCAGCGTTGACTTGTGCGTTTCGGTGCTGTTTCGAGTCCTCCGTTTCAGCTTGACGCTGTTCGTGCTCCTGCTTATTCGGTTCATGTGCCGATGTCTGGCTAGCTGCGCGGTTTTCCGTGACGTCGTTATTGTGTGGAATTATAGCATCAAAGCGTTTTATGGGAACAGTTTTTGTGGATACGTGGTTCCCGGTGAGTATTTCTGTTTCCTGCGTTTCCGATTTCCCTGTTCCTGTCTGGACGTCACAGATTCCTCTGGGAGCAGTTGTCAAGGTCAGTTCCTCTTTCCTCGTCAATGGATCGTTTCCAGCTCTTGGCTGGACGCTGACCACCTCTTTGTAAGGTTCGAAGCACTTGGAGTCTCCTGTCACAGTGTCCACTCCTTTGTCATGTCCTGTGACTCCGGTCATCCAGGCGTTTCTCTCGAACCCTCCCTCCTCTAGGGCTGACATGACGTCATTCAACAGCGACTTCTCTTCGATTGCACCTTCCGTATCGACCCACTCGAAGTCATCCAGATGACCTTGTGCGTCAAGGAGAGGCACAAGGTCATCTGGATCGTCGCCTTGGATTTGGCCTTGAAGCTCACAGTGTTCGTGAAGAGCGGTTTGACTTTCGACTTGACCTTGAGTTCGTTCTTGACTCTGAAGTGGAATTGGAATTGGTAGAATTGTGTCTTGACCTTGACCTTCATCCCGACACACCGGAAGTTGGACCTTACTGGTGTTATTCGTCGTGTCTTCGTCTTCCGGTGTGGTGGTGGTGGTGGTGTCCGATTCGCTGCTCGTGTCTGTGCCGTGACCTCTGACCGTAACATAGGTCACTGTGACCTCTTGGCTCCGGTCCAACGTAACCTTGACGACCTCATCCAAGACCAGATGCTGTACGGTAGCCATAGCAGCGAACTCAGAAGTGATGTCATCGTTCGCTACCTTCAGTGGGTTCGAGGCTGAAACATGGACGGTTGCTTGGGGAGTCGTTTCTTGGGGGGTCATTTGGGTGAGGGCGTGGGTGGCAGTTGCTTGAGTGGCCTCGTGATCGCTGGTCCATTGTGTGGTCTCTTGGATCGTTCCCTTGGTACATGTCTGGGTGGTCCTTAGAGTCGTCGTTTGGGTGGTCTTTTGGGGGAGTTCGTGGGTGGTCGCTGAGGTGGTTTCTTTGGTGTTTTCATGGGTGGTCTCTTGAGTGAGTGCGTGGGGGGTCGCCCAGGTGGTCGCTTGGGTCGTCTTCTGAATGTTTCTTTGGGCAACTGAATGGGTGGTCACTTGGGCGCGTGGGTTAGTGGTCGTGTGGATAGGGGCGTGGGTGTTTGGGGCAAACGAGACGCGCCTGGGACTGCCAGAGGTCGAAGTGAAGACGGAAGTGGCTTCCGAGGGAGGTAAAGAGGAGGACATTAGTGGCAGGGAGAATTGGAACTCAAGGTCAGGGTCGACAACGGTGATGGATTGGCGGGAAAAGGTGGAGCAGGCGAGAATGAGATCAGCCGTTCGACTCAGCTCACCATCGGCTGCAAACGGATTGTCGCGACTACACTTCAGGAAAACAGATAACACTTCATTATTATCATCATCATTGTTAATTAATTTATTCATTTACTATTATTATTATTATTATTATTATTATTATTATTATTATTATTATTATTATTATTATTATTATTATTATTATTATTATTATTATTATTATTATTATTATGATCATCATCATCATCA
Source organism: Aporrectodea caliginosa (assembly GCA_020284085.1). Lineage (NCBI taxonomy): Eukaryota > Metazoa > Annelida > Clitellata > Crassiclitellata > Lumbricidae > Aporrectodea > Aporrectodea caliginosa. Next base: position 2,685,849 of record JACEVL010000070.1, read on the forward strand.
TCATTATTGACACATCCATGGCATCAGTTTTCCTTCGATCGTTCACCCATTGGTTTAACTGTCCTTTGGTGATTTATCCATTTGTTTAACTGTCCTTTGGTCATTAATCCATTTGTTTAACTGTCCTTTGGTCATTAATCCATTTGTTTAACTCTCCTTCGCTCATTCGTTTGGCCTCAATTGTCCTGTGCTATCTTTGCGATGCAATCAGCAAACTCGATAAATATATAATCTGGAGGAATCGCAAACCCTACAGGAAATTTACTGTCCATTCGTCCATTCGAGCAACAATCGCCTCTCCACCGATCGCTTGGGAAAAATCCACCCGAACCCTGTTACGTCACCGTCTTTCCTCCAGTCCCCCCACCCCATTTCCTCACATCAAACACAGTTTCTCCGACTGTATGATTGTATTCGCTGGTTCGCCCTGCATAACGAATACACTTCCTCATATCCAAGTGGATAGCTCTTGACGTAAAATGAATATGATTTATCACGGACGCCGATAAACCCGGATCTCTCTCCGTATAATTATGCATTTATTTGTGCCTGTATGTACGTACCTTATACATATATATATATATATATATATATATATATATATATATATATATGACAATATGACATACATACACGTATATATATACACGAGTTGCAATATTTACCACAATCGCATTTGTACATTGAAAGACCTTCGCTATTGAAGTTCACATATTCAACATAATTATAAGACATTGGGGGCACACATGAAGATATGTTTAAATACCATATTAAGAAATGTACATATTTATGTTAGCTTTTACTACCGTATATATTCGTATATAAGTATAATAATTGCGCATGTATATATATACTGTGTAGGCCCTAGTGTATTTATGAAAGATCGATATAACCGTTGCGACAGTAATATCAGTGTTTTTCGTTTTCGCGCCAATTGCAGCTATGGTCGTCTGCTGCCTGTGTGCATTCGTCGGATGGTCTGGGCGTTCGTTCGTTTATCAGCCAACTGCGTCGATCTGTGCACAGTTGGGGTCCCTCGGAGACGAGCCCCGAGCCACCATCGCTCTGACCCCGTCCTGACCCCAACTAGATAAAAATTCCCACGGTCACCCCATCCTGGCGCCGAAGCTGTGAGGACGGGGCCGACGGACAGACCAGGTCGCGAAGGAAGGAACAATAATTATACACTTGTAACAGCTCTCATTCGTTCTGTGTGTTTGTTTGTGACTTTGTATGTCTGCATGCCTGAGTGTATGTCTTTCTATCTTGTATGTGGATAATAATAATAATAATAATAATAATAATAATAATAATAATAATAATAATAATAATAATAATAATAATAATAATAATAATAATAATAGCCTAATAATAATAATAATAATAATAATAATAATAATAATAAACATGGAACCCCATAGTAGGCCTACCCATTTGGAACATGTACAGAACCCACGCGGGTCCCACCTAATGTCCATGGGAAGTCCGATTTCCAGGAGACAAGACAGCTGTATGAGCAGTTGTGACATTTCCAACATCTAGATATCACCTCTGCCTCAGGCTTCCTCTCCAAAGTCTCAGCTCTCCAGGAATTCCTACCAAATCAGTCCTCTCCTCGGCCTTCCAATCTGTCTCGTCTCAGATCCTCTACCTCCTTTACTGTCTTGTCTCCTGGAAATCGGACTTCTCTGCCAGCTTTGGAGAGGAAAGCCTGAGGCAGAGGTGATATCTGGAGGAAATGTTACAACTGCTCTTACAGTTGATGGATGGATGGATGGATGGATGGATGGATGGATGGATGGATGGATGGATGGATGGGTGCCTTGGGTGGATGGGTGGTGGGTGGATGGATGTAACGTTCGATATATTAAATATAAATATGGTTCGATACTTGTCATTAGACTAATTAAATTGATTGATTGTTTCATTGATTATACAATGGCGCTATATAAAAATTCCAAAAATAAATTACAATACACCGTCATACTCTTTCTCTTCGTTCTATCGGAAAGATAGGCTATATATATATAAGTTTATACATATATGCCTGAGTCCTTTATGTATGCAAATGTACGATATATGAGTGTACAATACATGTATGTATGAAAGTATTCTATGCTAATTCCGAGAGGCCTGGGTGTTTGCCGGTTGAGTCTATCGATTTGCTCTGTGCAAAACTAACGGCAGGAATCAAATTCGATCGATTTCTTTAACCAATAGGCAAACCATGGCCCGATCTTTCATGCACATACAAGTGTTCATAATAATTTTATATATTTTTATATACCAAATTTTTTGATATTTCTTATACGGAAATGTCCATTATATATATACTTGTATATATGTATATATATGCATGTGTGCATAAATACACACATTCCTCAAACGTCCATTATATATGCATAATATATTTTGCCATATATATATATATATATATATATATATATATATATATATATATGTATTTGAAAAACTATATGGCCTATAGCGCAGCTGAATATCGATCTTCATGGCTGTCCTGTGCTTGGATCCGGATGACATTTCACCTTCCTCCATCCTTAGATGGCACTGCAGGATAGCAGCGGATCCGTGGAATTGGAGTCGTTCATTTGCAACGAATTACTTAGGGGATCGTCGGAGCTGAGGAAGAGGAGGAATGCAGTTGTCATTGCATGACAGAATCATGTCCACTTTAAGTGTCACTCGATCTGATCCTCGTTGAAGTTTCCTCTTCCTTCCTCTGTTTCTCATCTTCCTCCTCCGTCTCCTTTTCCACCCCTTTTTTCTCTTCTCCTATTCCTCTTCTAACCTGTTTTTTTAATCCGTTTCACTCTCTTCGTGCTCCTTTGTCTCCTCCATCTCTTTCTTATCCCTTCTCCCTCCTCTGCCTTATGGTTCATCCTTTTATTTTTCTTATTTGCTTCAATCTCCTCTTCCTTGTCATTCTAGTTCTCATCGCTTCATTTATATTTCTCTTCTATCTAATTCCTCCCTTGCTTCTCCTCTCTCTTCTTTTCTTTCTCCTTTTCCTTCTCCTCTTCCTACTCCTCTTCTACCTCCTCTTCCTTCTCCTCTTCTACTTCCTCTTCTCCTCGTTTTTATCCTCTTTCTTCTAGTTCTGCTCCTCTATCTTCTCCTCTTTCTCCTCCTTCCTCCTCTTCCTCCTCTTGCATGCTTCTGCTTTTCCGCTTCCTCTTCCTCCTCTTCCTTCTCTACTTCCTCCTCTTTCTTCTCCTCTTCCTCTTCCTCTTCCTCGCCTCGCTTTTATCGTATTCTTCCCTCTCTTCCAATTCCTCCTCCCCTTCCTCCTTTCTATCGTCTTCTGGTTGTCTTGTTCGTAAATAATCTCTTCCCAATCTCTCTTTCGTCCATTTTCCATTCTCCGCTTTCCGCTTCAGAGTCAACGCAACTGGAAGAAACGAGGACGATTCCATCCATCATCGACTGGTGCAGTTCAGAATGTGAACCAGGGAATCAGTGTTTAAATAGATCTCTGCATCAAATGTTACCGTGCACTTACCAGTCTAAGGATAAGATGAATGGATGGATGGATGGATGGATGGTTGGATAGATGGGTGGATGGATGGATGGAGGAAGGGATGGATGGATAGATGGGTGAATGGATGGATGGGTGGGTGGATGGATGGATGGTTGGTGGGTGGATGGATGGATGGATGGATAGATGGGTAGATGGATGGATGGATGGATGGATGGATGGATGGATGGTGGGTGGATGGATGGATAGATGGATGGATGGGTGGATGGGTTGATGGATGGATGGATGGATGGATGAATGGATGGATGGATAGATGGATGGATGGATGGATGGATGGATGGATGGATGGATGGATGGATGGATGGATGGATGGATGGATGGATGGATGGATGGATGGATGGATGGATGGATGGATGGGTGGTGGATGGATGGATGGATGGATGGATGGATGGATAGGTGGATTGGTGGATGGATGGGTGGATGGGTGGTGGGTGGATGGATGGATGGATGGATGGATGGATGGATGGATGGATGGATGGATGGATGGATGGATGGATGGATGGGTGGATGGGTGGATGGGTTGGTGGATGGATGGATGGATGGGTGGTGGGAGGATGGATGGATTGATTGATGGATGGGTGGATGGATGGAATTATAGATGATGGGTGGATAGATGCATGGATATGTATGTTTGGATAAATGGATGGGCGGATGGATAAAGCATGAACAATGAGAACGATGTTCGAATGATTCGATGAATGTATCAAAAGATGCCTGATTAATTTCCAGACTGATTGATCAAATCGATTAATCTTTCAATCGATTGATTTGGCCGCCTAGTCAAGCAAAGCTTTATCTATCGATTCGTGGCAAAAACAAGGAGCCTGACACTGACCTCAGTGACCTTCTGATTCCGGTCATTTCCGGTTGTTCTGATCGATGGAAGGATGGAGGAGTCGCCGTCCTCCTTCCATGTTCTTTGTCGACTGCATCACGTGACGTGGCCCTGGAATCTTTCTCCATTGATGGCGCTTTGGAGAAGGTCGATAGCTAGGCACCGAGAAAGGTCAATCTAGAAGGTCAGGTATTTAGGTCAGCAATATTCAATCAGTCTAATGTCATGTAATGTAATCTAGTCTAATCTAATCTAATCCGATCTCATCCAATCTAATCCAGTCTAATCTAATCTAATCTAATCTAACCTAGAATCTTCTATAGCACAGTTATTGTACTGCACAATAATTCATCGATCATCAAACAGAATCGTCAATAATAAAGAACTTTCGTGAGGTAACAAAATGCGTTATATGAAGTGTCCTGACACATAGACATGTACATACATGTACATCAACCGGGAAGTCAAGCCTCATAAGACGGGAAGTCAAGTCTCGTGAGACGGGAAGTCAAGTCTCATAAGACGGGAAGTCAAGTCTCATAAGACGGGAAGTCAAGTCTCATAAGACGGGAAGTCAAGTCTCGTGAGACGGGAAGTCAAGTCTCATAAGACGGGAAGTCAAGTCTCATAAGACGGGAAGTCAAGTCTCATAAGACGGGAAGTCAAGTCTCGTGAGACGGGAAGTCAAGTCTCATAAGACGGGAAGTCAAGTCTCATAAGACGGGAAGTCAAGTCTCGTGAGACGGGAAGTAACTGAGACAACGTGACACCATACGAAGAATGAGCAATACAAACACGCTGGGACTTAGTCTACAACTCTTAATAATAAACCACGCTAAATAACTATAGCACATAACTCCGCCACCGCCTGCACTCTGGGAGTGCCAGTCCCAAGCCTGGAGAAAGGAATAGGGCGACGCTAATCATCTTTGTATTGTCACAGCGTCGTTAAACAGTTATGAGCATCTCTGTCACATAAAACTGTCACGTGCATTTTACACAATATGTCACTATGTCATATTGTCGCAATGAATTCCACATTCTAAATTTGTAGTGGTCATAACCATTACCATACTTACAAAACCTTGGCGAACTTCATTAAAAGACAGCCTCAATCTCGATAGGAAAAAGCTAAAAGCAACAAGTGGCTCCCAGTTCTGAGGAACATGCATGGCTATATAAAAAAACTTATCAGCCTTCCAACTTACGTGGCTGATCACTTACAAACAGAAAAAGTATTGAAAACACTGAGTGAGCATCAGTTAACGCTCCTTCTAAGAACGAACTTGGTATACTGATTCCTAACTTTACTGTCACTGAAAATGTCCACAAGTTAATCAATTTACGCTGTTCGTTATCAAATAACCTGCGCCTGTAAGCACACAAGCTCCATACATAGAATACGTTTGAATTTAAAAGGACACTGTACAAAATGACAAAGCAGTACAACACAATTGATCTTACTTACCACAGGGTTGTGTTTTGCCAGAACAGTGCTTAGCGAATATAGATGGAGACAAAATCTGTGGCTTCCAGTCTGACTGCTGCTGACTGCTGCACCTAAAGGCGGTTGACGAGCGTCGCCAAATACACTGCATGCAGCGACGGCCGAGTAGAGGAACGGATCCAAGCTAGCGAAAGCGTTCGATTGACTTGCTTCGGATCCGATCGTAACGCATATATACTAAACGCCGTCCATGCGTATAAACAGCATACATTTGATATAGGTCTAGTATAATTGTAGTTTCAAGTGTATCATGCATTACATAATGGATATGATACGTATAAAAATTCATATATGCACACAACCCACACGTACATTTATGTATGCATCATACACACATACGTATATGCATACATACATGCATACAAACATACATACATACATACATGCATGCATGCATACATACAGGGATGCATAAATGCATGCATGCTTACATACATAACATACACACATTCATGCAAACATGCATGCATGCATACATGAATACATACGTGCATGCATGCATACATATTTATACATGCATACATGTACATACATATATACATATTTATACATACATGTATACATATACATGCATGATATATATACATAATTACATACATGTATACATGATCATGCATGCATTCGTATATGCTTACTGTACATACTGTATATACAATTATACATGCATGCATGCATACATTGACTTTTGGGGATATCGGTTGGACCAACGTTGACTAGCCCGATTCTCTTTTCCTTCATTTCAATTAAAACTGGCTGAACGCGGATATGATGTATTTAGTGTGTCAGATAGGAATAACCACTGTTGCGCCACTTTCTCTATTGTAGGCCTACTTTTCATTTTCCCCAATGAACAATCGAGCATTTTATGACAAAGAGACCAATTGAACTCTATGCAATTGACTCGCTAACCAACAGATTACGAACCCACCATAGGTTTTCATTTCTATCTAAATGCGCTATAGAAAGTTAATTTACAACTAATTGCTGTCCAATAATGTCGATATTTATTGAGAGAAAGCGAATGCACTCGTTATGTATGTTATTTGAGAGAGAGAGAGAGAGAGAGAGAGAGAGAGAGAGAGAGAGAGAGAGAGAGAGAGAGAGAGAGAGAGAGAGAGAGAGAGAGAGAGAGAGAGAGAGAGAGAGAGAGAGAGAGAGAGAGAGAGAGAGAGAGAGAGAGAGAGAGAGAGAGATAGAGACAGAGAGAGAGAGAGACAGAGACAGACACAGACAGAAAGAGAGAGACAGAGACAGAGATAGAGACAGACAGAGACAGACAGAGACAGACAGAGACAGAGACAGAGACAGAGAGACAGACAGAGACAGAGACAGACAGAGACAGAGAGACAGGAGACAGAGAGACAGACAGAGACAGAGACAGAGACAGAGACAGAGACAGAGACAGAGACAGAGACAGAGACAGAGACAGACAGAGACAGACAGAGACACAGAGACGAGATTCAAAGAGACACAGAGACAGAGGGTGGGATGGAGAGAAACATAGAGAGGGAGAGTCAGATCATCATTCACTGGTTGGATCAATTTCTGGCATGTCACCTCGCTTCAAACAAATGGTGTATATATATACATTATACACTCCTCAGAAATGAGCAAAATTGCGCGTCCTCTGTAGTTTAAACGAGTGCTACTTTAACTGAGGTCCTCGACCCGCTAACGGTCCGCGAGTCATCGGTAACCGGGTTACCGGGAATGATCCTACTCGAATAAACATTTATTTGTATAAACAAAATAAACATAAAATACGAGAACACGCACAGTGTTCATTTAATACTAAGCAGTTTTAAACATGCAACAGTAACAAAAGCAGCGAACAGCTATGCCACATAGGGGCCGTCCATAAATGACGTCACGCACCTAGGGGAGGGGGGTCGGAAATTTGTGACGATGTGTGACATGGGGGTGGGGGTATGAGAAGTGTGACGTCACACTAGGTCTATGTTATTAAATTTAACAATTAACAACAATTTTATTTATGACAGAACTAATTTTGAGGATTAAATTTTCATTATTTTTTTTATTATTTTAATGTATACGGGCACCATTATTAATAATTTTCTAATTATTTCAATATTTGGTCACCGTTAGATTTTAAAATATTCATGCTTTCCCTATTTGTTCCATGAAGGAGCATTTTGCTTCGCCATGGAAATCTGGTTCTAGGGGGGTGTCAGAGCTTTGTGTCGTCATTTTCAGAGGGGGTGTTACTTTTTGTGACGAAGTGTGACGAGGGGGAGGGGGGGGTTAAAAATCGGCCAAAATTGCGTGACGTCATTTATGGACGGCCCCATAGCAGACTGCCAGGCACTCACCTTTTCACATCCATTAGGAGGGATCCAGGGCATGTCCTGCATGACCTTCTTCCGCCATCAAACACGCCGGCCATTTCCTGCGCCCTCGAGCACACGACAGAAATTCCAACGACCGATAGTTTGGCTAGAAAAACATTTATCATAAGGATGTCATATGAAGCAATTATTTAAGCTTAATGCCCTGCATAATGTTCATTCTCAACGGGTAATACAATCTATGTGGGACTATCATGGGCAGACTGTATTGCTTAGTGTTCTTTGTAGGCTTAACCCTCAGGCTACCGAGGTTTTTTGTAACATGGACTACCAAGGGGTGGTGGTTACAACCCCCGTGGATTTCGGGTTTGGTTTCACATATCATATCTTGTAATACATCAGTGGATTCAGCATTCATTTGAACAAAATGGTATATTTAGTTGTACATTATGTGAATGCACCTCGAAATTAGGCCTACATAAGTTTTAACAACTGAACCGACAATTAGCGATATTTTATATTATTTCGTTCATTTTTTTACTTTTTTGACAAACAAATATAAGATTATTAGATTATGTGTGTTTTGAAACTGATCTATATATCTAAGAACATTTTAAACATAATGAGGGTTCATTTGTAACAATAACCTAAAAACTAGTCCATAGTCTGTATTAGATACAGCGAAATCTAAAGCCAACATGAAACAAGACTTCACGTTATTGTTCACGGCAGTAAAATATGTCGGTGGTCCTTGCAGTTATTGCAAGTTACTCCCGTTATTTTGTGCGAATGCTTCCTGTAAACTGGCTTCTCATTTCATCTTCAGTATCTGTTTCAGCTAATAAGTTCTAAATCTGTAGCTGTTGACAAAGTTTATGTAGAAATATCGGTTTACGTTGTGATGCTGCATTCCGCCATTTTCACGTAGGCCTATTATTATTTATTTTGATCACTTCCAGTGTTCAAAAGACAAATAATTAGGCAGCAAATGAAGCCCTACATTTCCTCTAAAGAATGGTATATTTGTTTCTCTTCTATGAAGAAAATTGAATACGCTATGGTCGAAAAACTAAGGGGGTGGTATCCACCCCCCCCGGTACCTCGGCTATATCGAGTATAACTTTTGAACGGCGTGAGAAACCATCATGATGTTTGCCTCAAACTGTGCCCAAATGAATCTGCTACAGCTACCTAAATTGAAAAAATTATATTCCATATGAAAAAAATGTGTATGCATAAAAACGTAGGGGGAGGGGTGGTAACCACCCCCCCTTGGTAGCCCGAGGGTTAAGCTTTGCACACCAAAATGCGGTATGCAATTGGTATCAATAAAGAATGTTATATTTCAATAAAGAATGTTACATTCTATTCTGTATTATAATGTATATAAGTCTAATTACTTGCGCTATTGCAAAAACAAGACAAGGTCGAAACTAAACAAAAAGGTCTTAAACCACAGCCGACGAAAACGATCCTGAGACTTTGTTAGTTAATGTTACACTGAGGGATATCAATGGAATATACTACGGATGTTGATTTGACAAGCGATGGCTTTATTCGTTCAGAGCGTTGACCTTGTCCCAGTAAACAACACAATAGCGTGCTGCACTATTCATTCGGTATTCGCTAGATGGCACTAAAGAGCCTTGATTTCTAGGAAGTTTTAATGGACTCTGATACGCTGTGGGCATAGGTGTAGCTACATGGAGGCACGAGGAGGCAGTTGCTTCCTCTTGCTTTTTTTATTATAGTGGAGTTTCAATTGAAATGACCAAGATTTTGCCAATGGTCTGTGAAGTTGCCTCCTCTTGAGTTGAAGAATCGAAGTCTCGTTAGGCGTTAGTTTGTAAGGTCATCGGAGTTAAAATATGTGTAAATGTCTAAAAAAAAGGTCATCGGAGTTAAAATGTGAAATTTCTTAAAAAAATTTCTAAAAAAGGTCATCGGGAAAATTATGCACTGGTCTGTGAAGTTGCCTCCTCTTGAATTTAAGTCTGGCTACGCTCCTGGCTGTGGGTTGTATACAGTCTATACAGAGCTTCAACAGAGTTTCTCAGTCAATCAGAAACCACACAGTCAAGTCTGGTGGGTTCATGAAGAATGGAAAGATAGACGGACGGAAGAACAGACGGATGGACAGAACAGACGGATGGACAGACAAACGGACACACAGACGGACAGGAAGACATCCGTGAAATGGAAAGAGGAACAAAGGAAAGGATGGATGGAAGGAATTATTACGGACTGAAGGAAGAATTGATGGCGTGAACGATGGAATGATAAGCTGAAAGAAGGAATGTCAGACGGAAGGAACGAACGTCAGACGGAAGGAAGGAATGACAGACGAAAGGAATATCGGAGAGAAGGAAAGACGGAGGGAAGGAAGGAATGACGGTCTGAGGAATAAAAGAGGAGAATGACGGAAGGAAAGAGGGACCGATGAAAAGAATGAACAACGAACATACGCTGGGAACAATTTAAACGATTTTAACTTGTAGTCATTTAAATGCGACTTGATTTTTATGCGGTCCACCTCTGGTCGCCCTGTTGCGCCGTACAGTGTATTTGTAATGTAATGTAAGTTTCTTATATCTTCGAAAATTTATCAGCGCCCACAAAAGCCACGTCAGGAAGACCAGCTTATCCACCGGCGCTCTATCAATTCAAGTCCGCAATAGCCAAACTCCTCTGTTCGTTCCGGTGCCAGGCCAAAATTCCGGGGAGGTCAAGCCGAGGAGACAGCAATGGTGCTACGGTGGCAATCGGTGATGACGGTGGTCGTGTAGTGGCGCAGGAGTAGAGTCAGGATAGGATAGCTTGAAGAGTTCTGTTTTCAGTCGTGAGTGGAAAGTAGCAGAGGCGAGTGCAAGCGGAGGACAGGTCGAGTTAAGAGGCGAGATAGGAGGATGAGCAACCTGGCGGAGGTCTTTTGGGAGTCAGTTCCAAAGAGCTGGTGCAGCTTAGACTAAGGAGCGGTTGCAGAATTTCAAAGAGGAAGAGACTGGAGGCCGAGAAAGAGAAAGATATGATGATGAGCAAGTAGAACCGGGCGTTGGATGGTGAATAGCTGGCGAATGTAAGAGGGTAGGTTTGAAGGGCTTTGTAGCAAAGAGATACAGTTTTGTAATGGATGATGTGATGGACTTTTAGCCAATGAAGTGCTTTTAGAACAGGAGTTCTGTAGTGGTGTTTGGGAGTTTTGGTGACTGCGCGGACGAGAGCGTTCTGGACTGTTTCGCCACTTGCATGGAATTCTCCTTCAGCAAAACGAGACTAATAATATTGTGATTGAAAAGACCAAAGAGACACCAACACACCAATAACTATCACAATCCAAGGAGAAGCTATTGAGCAAGTAGAACAATTAGTCTTTCTATATGAGGGCAATAAACGTAGGTGGCAAGATGGCAACAACGAAAAAGACGTAGGCTACAAAGGAAAACTGGACGCACTTCACAAGCTTTTGGAATGATGAACAGGATATGGTGAAATAGAAAATTAACAATGAAAACCAGGATGAACAGATATGAGACGATGATAAAACCGATTTTCCTATACGGATCGGTATGCTGGACAATTCGAAAAGCAAGATAAGAAAAGCATTCTTACAGCAGAAATGAGTTGGCTACGGTAGATCGCAGGGATTTCAAGACTAGCCTTCAGGAAAGAAGAAACGATTACATTAAGCAATCATTATAGGATCCAAACAATTCTGCTACACAAAGTCAATGATTTGGACATGTAATGCCAGTTGACCGAATTCCAAACAATGCACTACATGGAAGATTCGAACGAAAAAGAAACAAACGCAGACCACGACAACACTGGATAGACAACATACATGTAAATGATGACAGTAGCGTCACTTGGACCAACACTACGGGGAGCAATGGATTTGACCAATGACCGAGAAGTTGAACATATAATTTACCTTATAAAGCTTTTCGAAGTCGATACAAATAGCTTGATTACTGCGGAATATACAGATGCCATGGATGGATCCACAGTTTAACGGCAGCTTATGACAACATAGGCCGTTGCCGCCGACAAAGATTAGTTTTTGGCATATTACAGCTCAACAGATGCCATATACGGGAACACTAATACTTATTGGTCGAGTATCTTAGTGAAATGAGGTGTGTAATTATTTCGATCAGTTCTCGCCTTTTGATGGTGTAATACATATTTCTTTAGGTAGAAAATAATGAGCTGATTAGTTTGAAGGAGGCCAAATAATTGCAATGGTTGATTACTTATGCTGACCTAAGCGGAGTTATATATAGCGTCGATCAAAAATACTTTTAAGGTGTCTAAGGAGAGCCCAGAATTTCCCAGTGTTTAACGATCCTAATAATCTTGCGGTTGAGAGAGCCTTTGATGTGAACCTTACATATAGCGTAGTAGCCTAGTTGTAATTGTAAAATTAAGCTGGCTATTTTTGGGGTATTGAATTGGGGTAATTTTGAAAATGATAGCCTTCATGGTGACGCCATTTCGATAATGCGAGCTCTGTCGATTTCAAAGGATCGGTTCAGTATTCAAATTCATGTTGCAACGCGTTATCTGTCATGCAAGCGTGCAACATGGGAATGCAAATCTTAAAGGTAGTTTCTGTTTAAGGAAACTGTGTCATAAGAAAGATGATTAGCGTCGCCCTCCTCCTTTATTCCGACTTCGGACTAGCGTCACTCGAAAACGGAACTGTTGGACCGGAACATCAGATAATGGGATGCTGTAAAAAAACAAGTTACAGTCGAAATGTATTATTAAGATGAGTCGGTGCACCGAGTGCAGTGCACCGAGTGCAGTGCACCGAGTGCAGTGCACCGAGTGCAGTGCACCGAGTGCAGTGCACTGAGTGCAATTCTAATTTAATACAAAAACCTAATCAATCATTCTTATTAACAAATCGCTGGACTAATGAATAATTCTAAAATGTCTGTTCCTGTAACTGTAGAAACATTCAGACTCCAGCCGAGGTCATCTTTTCAGTGGGGCCCATAACCAGCGGGAGCTTCTTGTCAGCAGGGCTACTTATCATTGGTTGGTAAATTAGATTCAGCTTTTAAACAGTCATATCGTCCTTTGGAACCACAACCAAGTAGCCTAAAGCTCTGTTTCCCATACACTGTGATGCTGCATTAAAACGCCCTCGTCTCAATCTGCACATTTTTGAGGCATAATTGGCTGCATACATGTAGGCCTATATCTGGATATTTATACAGCGCCTTTAGAGAACATCTAAAGGGCGCTAAACATGCCTATGTAACAGATCAGAATAAGAGCAACTTGAGATGGCTTGTAAATTGTTTGTCACCTCTCTTATATCTGTGACAGCAACGAAAAAGACATACATGTTCTTCCTCTACTTCTATTTATAAATAACTAATCTCTGGTAGTAGACCTTCGTGGCTATGAATTCACACTGACACCGTTCGAAGTTTCAAAGAATTATTTTCTTCTTTCTTTTAAAATATATGACACCTATATTCATTTCAACTCAATCATTCACACATTTGTCAAAACAATTCAACTGCATATTATACACTGTTCAAATATCAAATCAACTACATCAACAGCTTAGTTTTCGCGCCTCACGCGCAGCGAACACCTGTCATCGGCCAATTACTTACAGAAGGCAAGGCAATGCCGACACCTGTTCAACTTGGCGTTTTTACACAGGTGGCGAACTCCTGTTCAGCCAAGAGGTATCATAATTATATATAATTATATACACATATAAGAGGTATCATTATATAATTATATCGTCCTACTTGACCACTGCTCAAGTCCATATATATATATATATATATATATATATATATATATATATATATATATATATATATATATATATATATGGACTTGACTTGATGGTTCCGTGGTCAAGTAGGACGATCTGGGTCCATCGCTTTTTCTCGTGCATTGGTCCACCCTTTTGGAATAGTGCTCCATTAAAGATATCGTCAACATTGTTTTCTATCAGTCTCCATGGACCACTGAACGCAACGATCGTCGACCAGGTTAGGCTGGCTGAAGACAGAATTGCAGAGCTCACTGATGTATTCTGGATCCGTAACAACTATCGAAAGTTCTTCCCATGAGGAGGGTCTTGAACTTAATCATTTCCTCAACTGGAAGCCAGTGCATCATCTTTATAAACGTGCGAGAACCATGGACAGTTAGCACCGATTCCGGCAGCACAGTTAAGCATGGAGTTGCAGTAGTCTAGGCGCGTTAGAACAAAGGCGCCAACAATAGTAGCATCAGGGTTCTTGGGATGCAGTTTTCTCTTTGCTCAGTGGTCTTTAACCCTTCCTTGTTGCGTCTCCAATCACAAACTGAACATGTTCTTCGTGCAGAAGATGTTTCGTAATAAATTATAATCTGACAAGTTAAATCAACTAAAACCCTTTGGAGACAAAGACAATGCAAAAATACGTATTTATAGACATTGAAACAGAGAAGCGGCTGTAACGGGCGGATGGGACAGACGGAATTACGGATGGAAGGACAAATGGAAGGACGGATGGAAGGACGGATTGATGGACGGACGGACGGACGAACGGACAGGTTTAAATCCTGATTTCGTTATGATTTTGTTGAGGCAGTGGTCATGCTTCCTGCCCGTCCGTCCGCCTAGTGCTTCTTTCTTCGATGGCTTAGTTACGCAATCAAGGTGTATTGATCGAGAGGAGCTGTTGTACAACGCACCAGTCCCTGCTGCATGCTGTCGAAGCCGCCGCCATCAAAATCAGCCTTCTTCCCAGCGTTCGCTCAGCCGGCCAGCCACGGTGGCCTTCTAGGTAGATGCATCGCCTTCATCCGTCCACCCGTCCGTCCGTCCGTCCATCGAGAGCCGAGCGATGCCAGTATATATGTTTTTTCCATTGGGCCGCGTGTAAGCGGAACGCGTTTGCCGGGTGTAAGCGACCGACCGACCGCCGCCCGCTCAGGCCGTCTGTGCAGCCTAGAAGAGGAGCGGACAAGGCAGGCGGGACCGAGCTACGCCAGAGCCGTGGCCGAGTATACAGCAAGGACAGCAACGACGACGACGACGACAATATATAGACGAATACTAAGTTGACGGATAGCTGTTGTCTCTGAGGATGAAATGACGTTGGCTGTACGCCTCCTTCTGCCTTATATCTACGCCGTGCTCCTTCTTGGGCACTGTCTGCCGGAGGAGCGTGTGTGCAGAGCGTGTTTTCCTGCTGACACTAATCAATTATTCGACGAAATTTAAAAGTCGAGAATGCGGTTCAGATTTCTGCTGTACGGCGTTGACGGAGAGACAGTGGCGGAGTAATCTGAAGAAATAAAACGGAACTAGATCAAGGACCGAAGAACGACGACGAGGAGGGTTTAGATGACATGGGGTGTAGGACAGAAACTGCGCTATATAACAGCGATTAGGGTGATGTGGCGTGCTACTCCGCGGCTTTTGTCCTCGCATTCGGCTGTGATGCGTTCGTTGTGCCATTGCGCCAAGAGAAGTAGTGCGTCGTAGGAATACCATTCGATGTCCTGCGGCGAAGCGGCGACGGTCACGTGTTTCGGTAGGGATCGTTCCATCTTTGTAGAGGAATTAGCCGTCAGGGATCGTTTCGTATTTCGTCAGGATTGGCCGGATATCGACTTCCAGGCATGGATGACGTATTGCTCGTTTCGCTTGTGGTGGAGGCGCTGGCTGCCTGCCTGACTCCCGCCGGAACTACAGGTGATTTGAATATTTAAACTATAAACAGACTGAGATTTGAATATTCAAACTATAAATAGACTGAGATTTGAATATTCAAACTATAAATAGACTGAGATTTGAATATTCAAACTATGAATAGCCTAAGATTCTCGCAAGTAGGCCTATAATTGAGATTTGAGTCGTAGCCACAAATAGACGGATATTTAAATAGGCTACGTTATCTATAAATAGCCGATTAAAATAACTCTTTGACACTAATTTTACGCATTATCCGTTACGAGATTCTCACAATATAACTGACTGAGATTTAAATATTTCAGCTACAAATTGTCACGTATAAATAGTTTTCTTAAACGACTGATGTCTTGGCAACAGAGGTGCTTGGCAAACTAGAAATAGATTGAAATAGCAAATACAGGAAACGATTGAAATATTGTATCGTTAAAATCTCGGCTGGAGCACAACAGTGATTCGAATATTAGGCCTATAGGGTTCTATTAAATAGGTTAAAAAACTGGATGGCGTTGAAAGAAACTATCTTGATAGGCCTTTATTAGGCAGGCAGCTGCATGAAGATGTTATTAAAACGATATAAAAAATTTACGTAGCCTATAGTATAGGCCTAGTCAATATAAATCTTGACATGGGTTATAATTTCTAATTAACCGAAAATGGAATTAAATTACTGCTAAGATAGACTCAATCTGTCAATGATTTAAAGCAGTGAAAGGTAGTCTTATTTTAGAACTTCTTTAGCGCCATTTTATGATATTCTAGACTTGAGACTTTGACACTCTGGAACGGATCCGCAATTAGGTCAGTTCATAGGGTCAGTTCAACATGGGTCAGAGAGGCGCCAAATGAGAACAGACATTCAAAATTAAGTCTAACCTCTTCAAGAATGCCTATAGATCCCAGGGCCTAAAAGTGTGTTGTTTTCTAAAACAAAGCATGCAATTGACCTTGTCGAATGTGCAATTGTCTTTAGTGTGTGCAATGAATTGGTGAGAGATTGGCTCAAGTCAACCACACAGGAGGATTTCAGTATAATACTTGAAATGTCACCAGTTCAAGTACAGTCTGAGGGAGAGTACTCAGTTGACATTTCTGAGTATTCTAGGCAATGCCTGGTCCATTCACTCCGTCGTCCATACAGTCTCTGTCGTCCTACACGAAATCCTCATTACCAGCTCCTCCTCCCGTCTCCTTGCTCTGCTCTTCTGGCAACCGGACATGGTCCTTCAGCTAATATCTCTGGACAACCTGTCTGACATGATGCAGCGTCCGTTAATAAGCTGGTTCCCTGCGCTTAGCTTTTAAGTAGCGCTTCTGAAATATGGGATTACGATTACGATGGATTGGAGAACAAACACTGTGAAGCAAACCGCCTTGTAGTAGCTTCAAGTGTTTAACGACATCTTATGGTTGCCAGTGTCGTTGACGTCTCCCTCCTCCTTTATCCAGGCTTGGGACTGGCACTGCCGCAGTAGGGCAGTGGATGAGTTACAAATGGCCTTGCGTCGAGAACGGAGAGAAACCAAGGGCACAGTAGAGTGAACAGAGTATGGAAGTATATTCCAGAATCTTGGCCAGTAGAGGAGAAAGCCATGCTGTCAGGTATAGTGTTCACTGGAGACATTGAGAGAGAGCGACATTGAGAGGTCTTCATGGGTGTAGCCAGAAAAAAGTTTCGGAGGGTTTAAGATTTCGGGGGGTTCCATTGAAAATCGTCGCAAAAGTCCAGGTTTATTGGTGTTTTGCATGTAAAAACATATGACATTTTTTTCGGAAACTTATTTGAGGGGGTATGAACCCGTAAAGCCACCCCCTAAATACGCCCATGGAGGTCTTGGTGGCGGAATGATAAGTGCGGTAAACATAATTTATTAAACAATTAGTCTATAGACATAGGCCTATATTAATTTAAGCAGTAGACATTTTATTAAACAATTAACATATTTTATTAAACAGTAGGCCTAGACGCATTTATTAAGCAATAGACATATTTTATTAGACAAAAGACATTTTAATTTACGCCTTCAGATGAAAATGGTGATTAATTTACATCTGGATCAAATAAAATATAACTGAATCCAATCTAACCTAATAATACTAATATTAACAATAATAATTTCAATCTAATGACTTATATAGCGCCGCTATCATAAATCACAAAGCATCAATTGATGGTCGCGGCAATATCAATCGCGCCGAAAATCTTGATCTGCTCATTAAAGAAGTCTGGTTGAAAATGCAATTCTTATTACATTATACTCTACCATTTCCAGCACGCATTTTCGCAATGCTACCACCAAATAATTATACCCTTATTTGCAGTGCTTTTTTCTAGAAAAAAGGTTCCGGAACTCAACAAATTCAGAACAATTAAAGGGGCATATTCTATGCTAATATTTCTATTTCATCTACAGTAGGCCTATATCAATAAACACTGAAAGCAATTAAATTAAATTAAAGTATCTAAATGATTTGAAATAATTTTTAGTAAAAATTGAAATTAATTAAATAATTTTTTAATAGCCGAAAAAAGGTTCCGGAACGCGCTCCGGACAGCTTCCCGCTGAAAAAGAGCACTGCTTATTTGCATTTATTAAACTATGCACGAATTAATTAACAACTGCGGTGATCGTTATTGCTCTGCCAGACTAGCAGTACGCTGGGTTTATAATCCAACGATTGACGATTCGAGCATACAAAGGGAACTCCTTGTAACGATCTTGGACAAATTGTTCCACTACATTTGTCTCCCGTTTTATTTTCACGAATAGAAATAGACTGAAATAGCAAATACAGAAACGATTGAAATATAGCATCTTTAAAATCTCGGCTGAAGCACAACAATGATTGGAATATTACAGGCCGAATAGGTTATTAAACTGGATAGCGTTGAAAGAAACTATTTTGATATATTAAGCAGCAGCTGGATGAACTTGTTGTTAAAACGATTTCAGAAATTCACATACAGTCAATAGAAATCTGAAAGTGGGTTATAATTACTAATTAACAGAAGATGTAATTAGAATAATATTACTAATTAACGGAAGATGGATTTTGCTTAGGCCTACTGCTAAAGTTAGTGTCAGGCTTACGCGTAATAAGTGCATTAACTGAAATGAACTCACAATTAATAAAATTGAATATCTGAAAAGGCATTGTCTCCGTGTATCACTGGGAAGTGTGATTTCGAGGCAGAAACGAAGATCTAAATATAGGGAGAGGAGGCGATCGGTCAACGTGACAACCGTGTGCTGGGGATTTCCGGATATCCGCCTTTCAGAGACGGACAAATCAATAACAGTCTAATTTATTTCGAAGGCGGCTTCAGCGACAGCTACTGATGAAAGGCCACAACCTGAACAATATGTCTTTAAGCAACAATAATAGTAAAATATAATAATAAAATTAGTAGTAGTAGGCCTAGTAGTAGAATTAGTAGTAGTAGCAGCAGCAGCAGCAGCAGCAGCAGCAGCAGCAGCAGCAGCAGCAGCAGCAGCAGCAGCAGCAGCAGCAGCAGCAGCAGCAGTAGTAGTTAGTAGTAGTAGTAGTAGTAGTAGTAGTAGTAGTAGTAGTAGTAGTAGTAGTAGTTGTTGTTGTTGTTGTTGTTGTTGTTAATAATAATAGTGATAGTAGTAGTGGTAGTATTAGTAGTGGTAGTGGTAGAAGTAGTCGTAGTAATGATAATTTTAGAATTATAATAAAAATATTTAAAATATAACAGAAGTTCGGGCAGGGAGAAGGTAATGCAATTTGCATAAATTTTCCCATAAAACACACATTCTCTGAGAAAATTTATCTCCCGAGGATTTACATTTACCCACGGTAAAATAATAATAACTATCCTTAATGTTTGAAAACCTCATATGCACGTTATATTAAGGTAGAGGAAGTACTAATAGTAATCATTACAGGAAGAAGAGGAATAATGATAATAGAAATAATAGCAATAATAACGAAGTGAACTTGCTCAAGGGTTGTACACAGGAACCGTCTCAGTGGAGGCTCGAACCCGTACTCTCCGTATTATAAGGCGAGCGCTCTAACCAAACGGCTATCGTGTTCCACTGTATAGGCCTAGTATACAGTATGCCCGGTGGCGCATTGGATAACATCTGGCACGGAGAGCGAGAGGTACCGAGTTCGAGTCCCGTTGGGCGGATTTGCTTTGTAGGCTGCTATTAGCGCCGTTGTATTGCAGGCTGTCTGTTCTGTTAGTAGTTAAGATTTAAATTGCATAACCTGTAAATGTACAGCGCAGTGCGTTTGTCAGGCGCTTATTAAAGAAAAGATATTATTATTATTATTATTATTATTATTATTATTATTATTATTATTATTATTATTATTATTATTATTATTATTATTATTATTATTATTATTATTATTATTATTATTATTATTATTATTACAGCGTGACAGGAAAGGTAGAAACAGTGAGCTATACTGTACAGTATGGTATACAGTATGGCAACAGTGTGGTGTGGTAAAGGTAGCGTTAGGTTCGGCTACTGGGCGAGCTCCTTTAGTGATGCTACACTCCTGATTCGAACCCAGGTGCGTTTATAATTGGACAAATGTAGAGAGAAATGCTGGTTCTGCTTTTAACGTGGATCAGAGAGAATCTGGCCACGCCCTTAATTGATTTAGGGGCAATCGATTTAATTGTCCTCATCTGGTATGGGGATGGGTGTCTACTCAAGAGGTTATAACATTCATTCAAAACTATAAATTATAATTAAAAACTGTACAACTAAGATAAAAGTTATAAACCAAAGCGTAAAATTGTCTGGAAGAATGGACGATAGTAAAGGAAAGATGACGACAAGGTCATCAGGAAATTCACGTAATCGAAAATTTCGAAAATATACTTTTGTACTTCTCTTCTGTTCAGCGAAAGCTTAGAAAAATATAATTCGCGGAAAACCGGAAAAAAGGAATCTAGGAAAGTACTGGTTAAAGAGCGATGTTTGCGGAGAACATGTAAAGTATCCGAAGTTGGGTCCATGATTCATGGCTGATCCCTGGGTTCCGAAGAGACGAAAGATTTCCTCGTTTTTCTCTCTGCTTCTGAATCTCGTCTTCTGCTGATGAATTACTGATTACGTGCGGATCGCAGTCGACGTCCCTCGAGTACCATGGCAACGGTCGTCACGGCAACGCAATCTACAGGCCTGGCGCTAATATATAGACGCCGCGGTTCTTGGAATGCGCGATCCCGCAGCTCCATGGTAACCATTAAATCGGAAAGGTACCATGGCAATCCGCTTAGCAGATGACTGTTCATTATCTGGTAACCCGAGGCAACGCGATTTTTTGCGAATTATTGGTTGTGTGGCGACGATTTACGACGTCTTAATGACGTTGGAGAACGCGAATGGGAAGAGGGGAGGGGACATGGGGAGGTGGGGAGGGGTTGGTGGGGGGATGTCGTTATGTCGAGCGCTATTACCTGGCCTTTCTTTGCGTCATAACGTCGGATCAATGGCGAGTCTGGGCGGCCATTGGCTGCTCACGGCAGTAGGCCCATTAGACTGTCAGTTTTTTAATTTCGTGGTTGCGAATATAACAAGGATCAAGGGTACGAAGACATTACTAAAAGGAGACAGACACACACACACATACAGACAAAGAGACACACAGACACACACACAGGCACACATAAAGACACAGACAGATAGCCAGACAAACAGAGAGGGCAGACAGACAGACAGACAGACAAAATACAGATACACACAGACAGACACACAGACAACTAGACAAAGTAAGCAGAATCAGTGGACAGCATACGACAGACAACCAACCAGAGAAATCCAGACAGACAGACAGACAGACAGACACATATACAAACACACAGGCAGACATGAAGACGGACAACCAGGACACACAGACAGATTGACAGACACATGACCATTCAAAAAACCATAAAGACAGACTCCAGAAAACATAGGCAAAGCAGAGAGCCAGAAAAACAGGTAGGCCTTTCCATAATTACCTATTAATAATAGTGTGTGAAATGTGTATAATAATAATATGGCGTCTTTTGCATCTGAATGTCGTCGTAGTCGTCTGAGTGATCAACTGGAACCCGCGACAAAAGCATGGAAAATTCTGGTACACACGACTCGGTTGCCAAAGCAACCGTGGACTCATTACCTAATTTAATTTTTCGTGTGGGATGTCTAGTCCCAACTTGCATAATATGTATATGTTGTCATTGTGTGACTACTATAGTTTTTTATAGTCTGGATGGCTAGCTTTGGTTTAATTTTAGTCTACTTTTTAGTAGGCATACTAGAGACGGAAATTCTTAAATTTCCAGCCCAAATTAAGGGTGAATGCAAGATTTGATGTTGAAGCTAAGTATAATTATGGTGAAAAGGATACGCCGAGAAAAAGCATAAAAATCTTCAGTTCGCTAAGTTTGGGTAAGGTTTATAAGACGGCAATAAATTTGGAATTCATTGCGACTATGTGACATATTGTGTCAAATGCACGCGACAGTTTTATGTGCCAGAGAGGCTCGTAGTTTGAGCTGTTGCTTTGTAGCGGGATATGTGCGGATTCGAACCTCACTAGAGAATGTCATCGTATAAATTAAGTTGCCTTGTTCCCGACACTGTACGTCTTGCAATCTCTGCACAGGTCTTTCATTCAAAACTGAAAACACTCCTCTTCCACATGTCCTATCCTGATTCCTCCTCTTTTTCTTACCACTCGCACATCTCCTCTTATAAACACCATCCACTTTTACCATCTGACTGTCTAACTACGTGACCCTTGGATCTGCAGGATCTGAACTTGATAATGATCATATCTGCCTATTGATTTTGTCTTGACTGAGCGTCTGTGAATGATAAGCTTGTTCCCGCGCTTTGGCTTTCTTTCGGCACTGTAGAAATCCCTTGACTACGGTTAAAAACGGTGCTTTGCGATACAATTATTAGCACTTTCGAATGGCGCTACATGAAAAAGCAGATATCAGAGATGTTGTACTTGGTACCTGTACTTGTACTCGAGTGAAACTCAAGTACAGTTTTTAGTACTTGCATTTGTACTTGTACTTGCGACGAAGGTACGTTTGGTCGTTCTCATACTTGAGCCCTAAGTACTTGTACACCTTTCTCTTCCTCTGTTTCGGAAACGCCTGAAGACTATTTTATTTGTTAGAGCCCTGGGTCGGGAGCGCCTCTGAATCTCTGAGTGGCGCTATACAAATGTTCAATTACAATTACAATTGCAAATTGTACTCGCACTCGAAACTTCACCTGTGTGACAAAAGTTCTTTAAAATGGAAACATACATCATACGAACAACTGATAGACTTTTACGCGCATTTAGAAAGTTCACAAGTTATCTCTTAGCCATTAACTCTTACGGTTTGGAGTCTTTGGACATTTTGTGGAGACAGGTATTTGGATGGAGCACATCTCGATTGAAATTTCCTTCCGATTGTCTTGTTAAAATGTAGCACACGGACGCTGACAATGTTCGTAATAAAAATTCAAATATTCCAAGAGTCGTTAAGTTTGATTTTGATAATTTACTGTCAATGGAAATTTTATTTCTGTTAAGTGCAAGTTTTGTCATGAAAAACTCTGAGGACTTTGATGACAGCTATTGTTTGGACTTCTGGAAATGCATCAAAACTGTTCCTGACAAACTGTGAGCCAGCACTTAGAGAATTGTTTCCTAACCAGAGTGCCGCGGCACCTAAGGCACCAGGTGCTCTAGGGGTTCCGTGGCTTGCTGTCTATATGGGTCAAAAATGGGAAAACTACTGATTATCACTATTGACATAGGCCTATTTAAAAGAAACTTAATGCACATGTAATACAGAAATAAGGTGCTTACATAGCAAGAGCAGTTCTTATGAGTGCGCGTGTCTTTAGACATGATCAGTGAAAATACATCGTTGATTAAAGTTTAATTGTAAAAGAAATAAGTATCTCCGTGTACTTGCGGTAGCCACGTGCACTTGCATTATAAGTTATAACCATAGTACTCGTACCTGAGATCATAGTACTTGAGACCTAAACTTTCTTGTTCTAGTACTTGATTCTTAAGTACGTGTACTTGAGACCTGAGTACTTGAAACATCTCTGGCAGGTATTACAAGATGCTGACAATCAGAAGAACGTGGTGAATAGTTACAAGGTAAGGTAAGATGGACGTCAAAAGTCCTGACAGTCATTAGATATCGTTAAACGTTGGACACTAATGCTACGCGAATAGCGTCCTTCCTGGAGATGCGACGGTGGCAGAGTGGTACTTCATAATTATTGGTACTTCATAATTATTGGGAGTAGTTGGAGAAAGATCTTTGGAATCTGAGGCGTAGTGGGATCTGAGGTTGAATACTTGGGTGGAATTCAGGCAACCGAACCGTGACTGAGAAAATACATCACATTCTGATGCGTTAAACGCCCGTTCATGGAAGATTATTTAGCAACTACGGTGGAAGTTGCCCATTATTATTATTATTATTATTATTATTATTATTATTATTATTATTATTATTATTATTATTATTATTATTATTATTATTATTATTATTATTATTATTATTATTATCATCATCATCATCATCATCATCATCATCATCATCATCATCATCAGCATCATCATCATCATCATCATCATCAGCATCATCATCATCATCATCAGAACTTAGAAGCCATATGTATCCGAAATGTGTTAATTTATTTCCAAAGAAATTTTTGCCTATGGTTGATTTAATATATAATTGACCTACATTTATTCACATGGCGCCCAAAGTCCTGGCGCCCAATCGGTCGCAGACAAAAGACAAAAAGTCATGCACGTAAAAATACCTCTATAATTGGGGATTTTTAAATGTAGGCCTATTGGGTGAAAAAGAAGTTTTTCCTTTGGATATTAGTGGTAACATGTCATCGATTCAAGCATTGTTTTCATAACTTAAACGACTTTTCTATACCATCCTGTGGTATGAAAACAAACGATTGTGCAAAAAATTGATATTCACAAAAAGGATCCTCACATCGATGATCATTTGTACTATTTCGAAAAGTAAATGTGTTTCCCCATGGTTTCCTTTCTATGGTACCTAAGTGTGGCATAAAAAGTAACAGAAAGTGCAGACATTGATAGCCGTGTAGGTCACTTTTTTAATGTTTTCGAATATTAAATGAGTTCCCTATTACATAGGCCTACCAAATGATGGTTATAGAAAGCACAGACACTGTGCAGAAATTGATAGCTATTAGAGGCCATATTTTTGATGTTTTCGAATATTAAATGAGTTTCCTTTAATGTAGGCCAACCAAAGGGTGTTACAGAAAGCAACAGACATTGTGCTGAAATTGATATCCTTATAGTTGCATCTTTTTTATTCTTTCGAATAATAAATACGTTTCCTCGACATAATCTGATTTATCGACCGTATACTGCAGCGTAACTCGAGGCCTTGCTTCGCCCGCCATTGTGTCGAGTCTTCTACGCCTATTATGCGTTGTGTTCACGCCCTGAATGGGCCATATTTACTAAGACCCCGTGCAGAGCGTCGCAGACAGGATATCCGGTTCGGCCGTGCGCATGCGCTGTGCAAGCAAGATCATTAGAAACAGGGTTGCGCCGAACCATGGATGTCAGGCTATTAAACAGTCGGCTGATCAGCCGCGGCGCGACGGGCCACTGTTCCGGTGGCAGTGACTCTATTTCTCGTGTGTAATCTCGCCGGCCGCGAGATTTATAGCCGTGACGTTAGTGATGACGTCGATCGTTGAGCAGACGTCGATGGGGCGGCTGGTCACGTGCCTTGACAACCCGTGTTTTCCAGCATCCCTGCAGTATGCAATCAGGTCGGTTCTTTGTACTTTCCTTCGAGGAGGATGCTTTGAAACCGAATCCGTTGTTATTCCAGGCTGAAGGCGATCGATACGTTTATACGGTGAGGCCAGATATATTCCTCGCTCCTCCTCCTTCGAAAGATCTCCGGAACAGTGTAGCTTATGAGCTTCCACATGCTTTCTATGCATGTCTCTGGCTATTTATGTTGCGCCTCGTGTAACCTGACCCGTACTATTAGCATAACACGCTTTCATGACAGAAGTTGTTTACGTAAACATAAATGTAGGTAAGTAGGTAGTCTTTATTTGAAGATGACGACAGCATATCCATTATATTGTTTACGACGATGACTTACATTTAAAAAAAACTATAGCAGGAGCAGATTATAAAGTAGGGCAGACAGTCTTTCACTCGTTCGTTCATACATTCATATTAATATAGCGCCTCTACTCAGATGTCTACTCAGAACGGCTTCCAGTCCAGCCTTAGCGAAATAGAACAGCATTCTACCGTTACATTTACATATTTATCCATTTAACTGCAATTAATTTAATTTATTGTAATTAATTATCCAATTAATTACAATACAATCCAACACAATGCAAAACAATCGACCACAATCCACTCCAACACAACACTGCAATCCAATGTAATCCAATCCCATCCAATTCAATATAAGACAAATCACTCAAATCCAATCCAATCTAGGACTCTCCAATCCAAACCAATTCAATTCAAGAATCAACGCAATCCATTCAGCACCAATCGAAAATACTTCTGCAAGCCCATATCAACGTATATAGATAACTGTCAAACCAGTTTTTTTCAGGTAGGCCTCTTTAAACGGCACCGTAATGGATACATACAAGCGTGCATAAATACATAGGCTGTATACATACGTTCATGATGCATGCACAATTGCACATTATTTATTCGTACAGACATATATTTGCATACATGAATACATACCTTCATACATTCATGCATATCTACATTCATTCGTTATGTTATGTTATGTTATTCGTGCAAACATACATATATGCATACGTACATACATACAATAGTATATGCATACATACATACATAAGCCTGCATGCAATCATAGACAGACATGCATACAATCATATACATACCTACCTACAAACACACATACATACATACATACATACATACATACATACATACATACATACATACATACATATACATACTTGTATGCATGAACACAAACACACATTGCATCATATATATATATATATTATATATATATATATATATATATATATATATATATACACACGCAAATGCACGCACATGCACACGCAGAGCTTATAAGGCCTAAGAGCAGGATACCTTAGAAAGGTATTAACGTATACATCTTGTTATGGTCGAATTTGAGACTAAGCCGTATAATCTCTCAAATCCTCAGGACAGTGACTCTGAGTTTTTTCAACAGATGAACGTAAACAAGCTTGTTTTGTACCTGAACTGTACCTGGACCGTACCTGTATACTTTTATCTCCAGGTAAATTTAATTAATATGTTTTAATTAATATGTTCACCCATCGAATTAATCAACATCCTACCTCCGCACAAGTATATATAAATTCTGCAGAGCAGCAATATACACATATATGTATATATACGATGCAAAATAACAGAGCATTTGCTATCTATAAATATTTAATAATGTGAAATTTTTTACCATTATATATGTTCTTTTCTTATATATGTTCTGTTCTTTTTGGGCGCGTTGGAGTCGGGAGCGCCTCTGAGTAGTTTCCTTGAAGGGGCGCTATATAAATTCTCGAATGAATGAACGAATGAATGAATGAGTATATGTATTTATAATTAAATACATATAAATATATTAGATAGAATATGCAGGAACAGTGTATAACTCATTTATGTCTAACAGCGTGTAATGATGTTGGAGACTATTAGAAGAGGATCATCCAATATATGTAGAAATATTTTATAAGCATGGCTAAAACATTTATATGGCTAAAGCATTGTTATGGCTAAAACATTTATATGGCTAAGGCATTGTTATGGCTAAAACATTTATATGGGCGACGTTTAGGAGATAATACAGGTTTTATGTTTTATTTGCATGCTGGTATATAAACCCATATATACTACAGTATACCATATATAGATATACATATATGTATATTGCATACTTTGTAGAAATGTTGATATAAATATATTCTGTGTATATCTATACGTTTCAATATATATGTATATATATGTATATGTATGTGAGTGTATGGCACTGTATGTATAATATGTATATATGTAGTGCTGTTGTGCTTAAGAGCAGCCAAGTGCATTGTTTGCAACTATAGCATCAGCTGTAGCCTCGAAAGCTGGAGATAGTGAAGAGGCATCACCACAGACCTGGATATTATCGACAGTTTCCTTCCACCCTCCGCTCCTCCTCCCTCCCTCCCTCCCTCTCCTCCCTCCCTCCTCCCTCCCTCCTCCCTCCCTCCCTCCCTCCCTCGCTCCCTTCGAACTTGGCGCCATAAAAATCGATCGCGGAATTATGTCTTGTTGTTGCTTGTCTGCATGGACTTGAAAGAGACGCAATAGGAGCTACATAAATGCCACAATAGGAAGTCAAAGATTACTCCTCTCCCTGTGTCTTTGTCTCTGTCTGTTTGTCTGTCTGTCTGTCAGCGTGTGTGTCTTTCTGTCTCTGTCTCTGTGTGTGTCTTTCTGTCTCTGTCTGTGTGTGTCTCTCTTTCTCTTTCTGTCTTTCTCTCTGTCTGCCTCTGTCTGTGGCTGTCCTACTCTGCCTCTCTGTCTCTCTCACTGCCTCTTGCTTCGTTTCTAACTCTCTCTCTCTCTCTATCTCTCTCTGTCTCTGTCTTTTGTCACTGTCTCTGGCTCTCTGTCTGTCTTCGCCTGTCTCTATCTATGTATGTCTCTACCTGTGTCTGTCTGGCTATTTTTGTCTGTGTAACTTTCTGTTTCTCTCTGTCTGCCTCTCTGCACCTGTCTCTTTCGTTGCAACCTTTGTTTATGTATTGTTAAGCCAAGATTTATGCGTCGCACGTAGTACTAACCTCGTTTTTTCGTTTTTATGTCTCGGGACAGTCTCCGAGCGTCTGTATTAGAAAGATATAAAGACCCAAAGTAAAAGAAACATCAGTGGAAAGAAAAAGGAGAGGAGGAGGAGGAAGAAGAAGAGGCAAATGTAGAGGAGGAAGAGGAAGAGGCAAAAGAGTAGGAGGAAGAACAAGAAGAGGAGGAAGAACAAGAAGAGGAGTAATTGGAGGACGAAGAGGAGGAAGAGGAAGAAGAAGAAAAGGAAGAGGATTGAAAAGAGGAAGATGAGGAGGAGAAAGAGGAAGTAGAGGAAGAAGAAGAAGAAGAAGAGGAAGAGGAAGAGGAAGAAGAGGAGGAGAAGGAAGAGTAAGAAGAATAGGAAGAATGAGAAGAAACAGATGAAGAGAAGGAGGAAGAGAAGAAGAAGATAGTGATGGAGAAATTGAGTAGGAAGAGGAGGATGGAAGAAAGAGCAATGGAAAGATTAGGAGAGCTAGGATTTTCGGACGGGTAGAATGAGCACACCAGGTAGTACGAGTCCCCAGGAAGTGTGAGTTTATATATCCGGAACAGATGGCTACGGGCTTCAAGTGCTAGCGACTTCACTTTCTTGGCATCAGCCTACGATGTACGAGGGACCAGTTTCATCCCTCTCCCTAAACAGTGGACAGTCGTTCCCATTCTACTTGAAAGTTGGAGTGACCTCGACCTTCAGTCACTGGAGACTCTTCAAGCTACTGACCGACAAACGACGAAAGCCTATTACTGCGTACTCCTTGTGCCTCTACGAATAGCCGGACGTGCGTCATCTTCTACCAGTGCTCGGCGGCAGCGTCATCGTGTTTGCGAACGTTGTCACCTATGGCCGTTCAACTCTATCGAAGCAACTTGGTCCAGAGACTCTGAACATCCATCCATGCCATCGGTTAGCTTTCGACACGAATCCGTTGTTTGGTTCCACGTGTGTGCGTGGGCCCGCCATTGGTGACTCTTCTAGCTTTTAGCGCATTGTTTTGCTAATTGATGTAATATTTCCGTTCGTAATGTCACTTAACAGCATAATAGGCTAACGCAGAGAGCGCCTCTGAGTAGATATCTTGAAGAGGCGCTATATAAATCCTCAGAATGAATGAATGAGGAATAAACGTTGGAATTATCTTTTAGTCCTGATAGGAACCATGGGAGGGTGCGCGATATAGTCTACTGGTTAACGTGCTGGACTGTCAACCGAGAAATTGGGGTTCAAATTCCAGCCAGGACAGAAAGAGGTTACCATAGAGTTCTGCTCTAATTGGGCGGGCCACTATTGAACTCTGCTATTAAATGAGTAGCCTACACTGTCCATGGGAAGATCAGACGGCGATACATGGAGAGGAATCCGTTCTCATGTGCCGAGATTAAGAAAATGAAGTCGTTTACATATAATGGTATTTCATGCTATTTTTCGTTTGATCCAAGGATTTCCAAAACACCGGGTTAAGGTGTCTATGCTTATTGTATTCTCTATTATCTTATGTCATGTTAAGTATCATTTAAGTCATTTACGTGTTATGTTATTTCATGCTATTTTTCATTTGATCCAGTGGGTTTCCAAAACACCGGGATAAGGTTTCTATGCATAGGTGTAAAGCCATACTTTGTTGTTCGTTTCGATGGCGAAATATCACCGGAAACAATAGGAGAGAAGTTATGTCCGGCGGTCAGGACGTTTTCGTCAACAAGACGCTTCAATTGTGCACTTGAATGAAGGCAGTAAATGCCTAAAACGAGACTATTGCGGCCGATGAACCCTATATGCAGACTGTGTATGATGCTGTGACCCTCTGTCTCTGTCTGTCTGTCTGTCTGTCTTTCTGTCTGTCTCTCTAACAGACATACTCTCTCTCTCTCTCTCTCTCTCTCTCTCTCTCTGTCTCTCTGTCTCTCTCTATATATATATATATCTCTTTGTCTCTCTGTCTCTCTGTCTCTCTGTCTCTCTGTCATCTCTATATCTCTGTCTCTCTCTGTCTCTCTCTGTCTCTCTCTGTCTCTCTCTGTCTCTCTGTCTCTCTGTCTCTCTGTCTCTCTCTCTCTCTCTCTCTCTCTCTCTCTCTGGCTGTCTCTCTCTCGAATTCTCTCTCTCTCTCTCTCTCTCTCTCTCTCTCTCTCTCTGGGATCAACAAATATATGTTTAGAAGTATAGTGCAATGCTCTTTTTAGACACCTTTAAAACGCTCTTGATATATATATATATATATATATATATATATATATATATATATCTTTTTATAATGACCCATATATATATATATATATATATATATATATATATAGATAAAGCAAATTGTGTAACACGTCTTAATATGAGCGCCGCTGTTACGGTCTAGCCAATCTAGCCAACAATGGTGTATAGTTTAATTAGATTTATGTTCACTAGTGCTGAACTGGTGCCAGCATATAAAAGGGTATGCGCTGTTTCAGCTGTCGCTATATAAATTCATTTGGAATTCGTTTCGCTATAGTAGACCACGGAAGCAGCCGCGTGTTGTCATCCGTCAACCTCGGTCGAATCGTCCGAATCGTATGTCCGGTGTGATCACAGTGGAAGCCTAAGCGCTCTGATTAACCGGTTCATCCGGTCTTGTTGCTGGCTGGCTGTCACGGCGTTGCAAAGACTAACGATGATCGAATTGGCAGATAGAGGGCGCTGAACTTTTGCACACGGTCTACGAACGATTTTACCTAGTTTTAAACACTTGTTTTGCGCTGGTATTATTGTCATTGTAACTGAGGCAAGGTGGCAGTGGCGGCGCTACAGCAGGTCGCAGCAGGTCATTTGACCTGCCTATTTTGCTCCCGACCTGCTTAATGACCTGCCTAAAATTCTTTGGAATTTTTAATATCTTCTTTTCATTCAAATATCAACACCTGTCCCATAGGGTCACTATTGCAATTACTAGATCTGAACGACATTTTTACGTTTATGTCAACAGAAGTTTATGTTTTAAACTCTAAAATTGAAATGCCTATGTAGTCTGCCGCCGTTACGTCAAAAATTAGTGGAAATATATACAATTGGGCGTCGTCGATTACTTCGCGAAACTAACCTTTTCGCGTCGATGCCTTTTCAGTTGTTTACGAATAGATCAATGCATGGACCAAAGTTGTGATAGTGTGCAGTGGTAGTGATTGGCGGATGGCACGGAGTTGGCGTAGGTAGTAGAAGCAGGAACGAGAGACACTATTTACGTGATCAGACAGAGAGAGGACAATTTTATGTGGATACTCGTCATCCGCAGCGAAAGGGAATGAATCACAAGATCACGGACTGTTCTACATTGTAGTTTTGACCAGTTACGGCCAAGCGCCATGAAAACCTCCCTTTACCAGTGAATAGACTGGCTCGGGTCGGGAGCGCCTCTGTTTTGAGTGGCGCTATACTAAAATGATCTTGAGTACGATTACGATTACGATTAAACGAATAATGTCTTTAAACTGTTCGATCTGATCAGTGATTGTAGCTAGGCCTACGTCGTAACGATGAAAACTTAAAAACGATTTTGTTTTGACGACCTTTAACGCAATAAAAATTTCTTTAAACTGTTGACCACTACTACCACTATTATACTACTACTACTACTACTATAACTACTACTTACTACTACTACTACTACTACTACTACTACTACTACTACTACTACTACTACTACTACTACTACTACTATACCACTAATACTACTACTACTACTACTACTACTATTTACTACTACTACTACTACTCAGGATTTATAAAACTGCTATGCAGGAAATTTGTCTGATGATGATGATGATATTATTATTATTATTATTATTCGCCATTATTTTAAGGATGTATTATTATTAGTTATTATTATTAACCTCGGGCAGAGGGTAGGCCTATATAGGCCTATACGGCTGACGTCAACGACCCAGGCAGCCCGAAGATGTCGTTAAACAATAGGCACATGTAGGGAATTACTGCTAATCGTCTTTTAGTAACATCCATTATATTATATACTCTTTGTGTAGTAAGCTATGTCCGATGTCAATGCCCTGTCGGACATAAGATGTCGGTAAACAGAGGATAATTATACTCGCATTGCAGTCTCGGATTTTGTTGACAGCGACGAACATCAGAGCAACGACATCACAGCTAAGAACAACACTCAACATCGAACACCTAATAGGCCTAACGGACTGCTCTTCTTGATGCTGACCTGATTACGGGATTTGTTTTGGTGCTCCATCGTTTGATCCTTTGGCGCGATAGACACCGGTGCCATAGAAGTTACTAATTACAATTAGGTTATACTTGCACCGAGCACGGACCCCTTTGAACCGCTGTCAGGGAACACAGGACTAACATGACAAACTGTTATTTATAGACAACATGATATCTTGCACTGATACGTAGGTCAATCAATCAATCAGCCGTTTATTAAATCAACAACAGCACAATTAATTAACAATCAGTCATTTAAAAAATGTTAATCTGCTGATGCCGTCAACAGGACAGCCCTAAAGGATAAAATAATCCGCTATTGCAGGGCTGCCCCTTTTCCATATTACATTTACTGATGGCAAGACGATTTTTATGATCATATAGTTATAGAAAATTCAACTTAAATAACAATGTTAGGGCTAAATCATAGCCAAACAACTAAATAACAAAACATTGCAGTACAAGATTTCAAACAAACAAACAAACAAAATCAAAACAAAACAGATTAATCAATCAATCAATCAATCAATTTCGTTTATTCTCAACATCAAGCTGACAGGTCGCAACTTGTAACAAGTAACATGTAGGAAAAATTCTCAGCTCCGACAGTTAGATGGGTTGAGAACTTGAGATAGCAAGTATTATCTCAGCTCTAACAGTTAGTTATTAAAAGAGAATTAGGCTATAGTGGCAATGTAAGTTAGGGCAACGAACGAGGTAACCAATGAGGTATAGAGTGGAGATAATGTATTTAGTAGATGTTTTTAAATAATACACCAGATATGAAATTGCGATCGTCCTTGGTTGAGGGAGGATATCCTAAGGCTTCCCCTAAGCGAAAATATATTGCATAAGTACGCCTCCTAAATTCAGCCAGCGCCTATACCTGCTCCATTAACTCCTGCTCTTTTATGTTATTATAATTATTGATTTCAGCAGTGATCGCTATTCGATGTGTAAGTTTTCGTGATTCCAGTAAATGTTCCTAAATGCATTGTTCATGTGTTGGCCTATTATGGAGCGCTATTATTGGCGACATGAAGATAATCGCTCACTCTCTTCGCAATAAATAAATAAGTAAATAAATAAAATAATTAGTTTGCTCAGTCTTGATTATTTCTATCTGTCTTTCCTAGTTCGTTCATTCATTTGCTTATTCGTTCGTTCGTTCATTCATTCGTTCATGCATTCATTCATGTGTGAGAGCTCTTGGCCTAATAGATGTGTATGAGAAGAGTATGTATGAATCAAGAGGCCATATGACGCATTTTAAGTACCTCATAAAAGCGCTTGATTGATATGCATACCATAATATTATACTACATGTTTATATCAAGCCATCCGATAGCAGACTCTGCCATGCCATATCTTGCCTTACAGTATCTAACAGAGCTTACTGTCATCACCAAATCAAAGT
>JACEVL010000070.1:2722790-2725290 GCA_020284085.1 Aporrectodea caliginosa
CCATTCTACCAGAAGATGAAACTGATTGATCGAAGAAACATCGAAAGGACGAATAGAAGATACAGATGGAAGAGGAGAAAGAAATGAATCGGAGGAGGAATGTCAGAGGAGTAACAGAAGTGGTGGAAAAAATTTGGAAGAGAAGCGGATCGATTTAAATACGGATAAAGATTTTAAAGCAGACGACACTATAAGGGCAACTCAACCTTATAAGGAAGATCATCGCTAAGAATGATCAACCTTAGGTATGATCATCCCTAAGAATGATCAAGCTTATAGGTATGATCATCCCTAAGAATGATCAACCTTAGGTATGATCATTCTTAAGAACGATCTACCTTAGGTATTTTCATCCCTAAGAATGCTGAACTTTGGACTTGATCATCACTAGGAATGACTAACCCTAAGAATGATCAACCTTAGGTATACGATCATCACTAGGAATGATCAACGTTAGACATGGTTATCACTAGGAATGATCAATGTTAGACATGATCAACCGTCGATATGATCTAATCTAATCCAATGACTTATGTAGCGCCTTTTTTTTATAATATCCACAACATCAGTCGATAGTCATTTAGTGAAATCGCAATCAAAGACCAGAATCCATTAGAAAAGCCCGGTCGCAGACGCACGAAGCCAGAAGTTGAAATTGATGATTAGTCCTAAGTTTAAACCTTAACGACATCAAAGAAAGGACCGAACGAACCGCATTAGAAACTCATCAAGAGAACAGTGTACTTAGCAGACACAAATACAAAATTGAGGTTGTAAAAACAATGATGGCGAGGTTATATTTAGAATACTTTAACCAGGTAAGGTGTTCTAAATTATAACCTCGCCATGGAACCCACGCCTGAAACATGAAATAGAACAAGTGGAGAAAGTGTCAAGAAGAGCTACACAAATTATTTGGGGTTAGAAGTTCTGAGTTCTGAAGAAAGATTGAAGAGGCGTCGGCTAACGACGCTGGAGAGAAGGAGAAGCAGAGGAGACCTAATTGAATTGAGCCTATAAGATTATTACTGGAAAGGAGGCAGTACAGTGAGAGAGTTGCCTTGAATTTGCACTAAGCACGGTGACTTTAGGCTACACACTAACACATTATTGAAGAAACCGAATGGGTTATTATTACTGTTATTATCGTTATTATTATTGGACGGAATTTATTATGTTAGTCGGGTTGTGTTCCACAGCGCAAGAGTTCTAGACTTATGGTTTTCTTTGGATTTCAGAACTGTGGGTAGGCCTAGGCCTACTATCACTGCTAATACGAAAACGCTTTGAATGAGGGGCTATTACGCATTCCAGGTTAACTTGCAGTGGTTCTAACAGAGATTACATGTATCCAGACCCACTTAAAACCCAAGTTACTTTTTGTTACGTTATGTTGTATTTTGCTATATTTTGCTATATTTTAATGTGCTGTTATGCTACGTAGTGTTATGTTGTGGATTGTTATGTTATGTCGTGTTAAGTATTGAACTTGAATGAATAGATGAATTTCATCGATGTTTTAGAATCAGAACAGTGACAGTGACGACTCAGCCATTCAGAGGACGATGACGAGTAGGACACCAGGAGAAAGAGGAGTAGACGGATTAATAGATGACAAGGCAGAAGAGGGAACGGAACAGAAAGTGATGTAATGTCACTTGAAGCTGAAGAACACGAGGAGAGGGAAAGATATGGGGAAAGTTATGTATGAGGACGAATGGGAGGAGAGAGGAGGATAAGGCGGATTAAGGGTTGGAAGAGGAAGATGAGAGGACAAAGAAAAGATTTTGAAGTGGAAGATGAAGAATTACATGGAGACAGAGACGAATATTAACTGACGCAGGAGGCGGAATAGGATGAGAAACACTGACAAGAAGAGTAGGAATGAGCAGTGGGAAGAGGAAGAGGAGGAGAAGGAAAAGTATGAGAAGGTTACGCCGCCCAACAACTAATGCTACAGCGACCGAAGCATTCAAGGACTCGGAAGAAGGCCATAAACTGACAAAGAAGGAAATGAAGATGGAGATACAGAAGCTGGTGATGAGAAGGGAGGAGGCGTGGAGAAGCGGAAGTGAAAAACAAATTAGGAAACTGATGAACGAGGCTGCGAAGGAGAGAGAGAGCAGTGGCTGAGACGGAGGACCGGGGGTGGAGTGGCCAGGTGGGTGGGGTGTAGGTGAGGCGGATGGATAAAAGGACAAGCAATCAATGCTGAGACCCCGTGGGGGAATTCGAGGGGTTGAACCTGGACGCTTCGGCCAAGCGACCCCAGAGACCGGTGTACATTGCGTGAGAAATCATTTCTTGGAGGACAATCTCAGAGCGCATTTAATGGCCTTGCCACCCACCTACTGCATGCCTTGTTATCGACGAAGACAGTCAGGCAAACAGACAGAAAGACAGACAGACACACAGGCAGATAGAAACAGAAGACAGACAGACACATAGACAAACACACACATAGACAGACAAACACAGACACGTAGATAGACACACAGAA
>JACEVL010000070.1:2727790-2807790 GCA_020284085.1 Aporrectodea caliginosa
AATAGGTGGATATTATAGGCATGAGAAGAATGGTGAGGAGAGGAGGGATTGGAGGATTGGATTCAATGAAAACGGAAAGGAGAAGATTGGAGAGGAATGAGAAAGAGGACATTTAGAAAGGAGTGAATGGGAGAGCGGAGGGTTGAGGAAGAGAGGATTGGATAGAGAAATGGAAGGGAGAGAACGGAGATGGCAGGAGCGGAGGGCAATACAGAGGAAGGGATAGCAGAGAATTAGAGGAGAGAAGAATGGTGGAGATGAGTGAGGAGTGGAGGAGAGAAAAGAGAGGATTGGAGGAGAGGATCGAGGGAGTGGAGAGAGGAGAGGATTGGAGGAGAGGATCGAGGCTGAGGAGAATGGAGAGGATTGGAGGAGAGGAGATCAGAGAAGATTGGAGGACAGGAGGGAAGAGAGGATTGGGAGAGAGGAGAGGATCGAGGGAGAGGAGAAAGGAGAGAATTGAAGGACAGAAGAGGAGAAAAGAGAGGAATGGAGAAGAGGAGCGCTATGTAAGCGTGTTTAACTATTGATCAAGACAGAGCCTGCAGTTCTAACGACCGTCTACTTGGCCCTGCAGAGGACACAGCGCGCCCGACAGACGCGGCCTTCGACCGGGCATTGCCTTAGCTAGCGCAAGGTGCCCGCTGCGCGCTACGCTGCTGCAATGGCTGGCCAGGCACGGGACACTCTCTCTATGCCTGTCTGTCTGTCTATCTATCTACTTGCCTTTCTCCTGCCTTCTTACCTGTCTGACTGGCTGCCTGTATGCCTGCTTGAAGGGCCTGTCAG
This sequence comes from Aporrectodea caliginosa, assembly GCA_020284085.1. Lineage (NCBI taxonomy): Eukaryota > Metazoa > Annelida > Clitellata > Crassiclitellata > Lumbricidae > Aporrectodea > Aporrectodea caliginosa. The sequence goes on from JACEVL010000070.1 coordinate 2,728,580, forward strand.
CCTACTCCCAGACTATAATTTTGCTTGAAATGCTGCCTTTCTGCCTGCCTTTCTATCTACCTGCCTGGCTGTATACAAACCTGCTGTCTGTTTGGCTGTCTCTGCCTTCTTTAATGTCTGTCTCTCTACTTGTCTGTCTGTCTATATACCTGTATCAGTCTGCCTCTCTGGTTGGCTGCCTGTTGAGGATGATCACCTGGCGTCTGGTGCAAAATTAAATCGATGTTAATATTCATCGTCGTTGCATATTTAATTAATTTTCTTTATTATCGTCATTATGTCGTAGAATCGATGAAGTGCGCGCATTTAATTGCGTACGACGCAGAATTAGCTCTAATTAGTATTTGGCACATCATAAACTGGACAGTCAGGCATATCTTCTTTTTATTGAGGCGCCACACAAGTTATTACGCATGCCAGGTCGCGGTGAGTGTAGCAATGTTAAGTAAGTCAATTAATGGCAGCATAGAAGTGATTAAGCAAGACTTGGTCACGTGTGATTACCGGACTTGCAACAGGACTTAAACCTCCGCTTGGAATCTGCGGGCAACCCTCTCTGTTACGACGCAGCGCTCGTGAATAAGTGGGTGCCTTGCGCTTGACGTTGAAATAGCGCTTTAAAAATGTCGACATCACGATGAGGATAAGTAAACAACGTACTTGCTATTAATACAACGCTTCTAATTATAGAAGCTATCCTTAGCAGTTTTGTGAAGTTCTCAAAGCGCTGTATCATTTTCCTAGACAAGAACCTTCGAGGATGCGACGTTGTGCCTTTTCAGCGGTTGGGCCAAACACGTGGAATAACCTTCCTTCAGATCTGCGTGTTCTTTTAACTAGGTATTCTGATAAGGTATCTTAGAGGGGCGGCATATAAGTCCCCTGAAGGAATGAATGAATGAATGAATGAATGAATGAATGATCGAATAACTAACTAAATACCTAACATACTTTTGGGGTTGAAGGCCTTTCGAGTATAGGCCTACAAATAATGGGAAGTATACAAACAATGGAAAGTACAAACAATGGAAAGTATACAAACAATGGAAATCCATATGTTGCATTCGGTCTTGACAGACAGTCTTAAACCTGTCTTCCATTCTCTCTGGTCTCCTAGATCCAATGTTCCCTCTGAGCTGTTCGCGTCCATCACTTCTGAGTTCCGTGATCTTAATTATTTTCTCCGCAAGGCACAAATTTCGTGAAATGTAAATGTACACTTTTTTCTAGATCGATTCTATGACCTCGACCTCATTTTAAATGAATTAATCCGCTGAGACCCTTCATCATCGCTGCCCGTTTGAATAAGTACCACGACTTTTAAGGTCCCTGTGTACGGACCGTGTTAGACGCAGATTCAAATCTCCGAAATAAAGCCACAATCGATGAACGTTTGTTATTTCAGAGCTAAATTTAGCTCATCGTTACAGCTTCTTGTATATTTAGCTTATCTTTCAGAATATAGAAACAAGGCCGGGGGTTATTTCCGGGGGTAGTGCAAAAACATTACAATCTTCGCCCCAGGCTGCACGATTTTAAGCTCCCAGCCAAAGACGATAAAAACTATATACCAAGAGTTTTAAATATAGAAAATAGCAAACAAACCTTTCATATGAGAACAACGATAGCAACGAACTTACTATCTAACTTCTAATTTAACTTGTACCTGGATGCGGTGTGACATCCCGAATAATCAATAAACGAAGATATATATATATATATAAGGCCTATGTGGCGAAACCATTTTGCATATTGTAATTGCGATTGTAATTAGTAGCTTCTATCGCGCCAGTGTCTAGTGTGCCCTATTGGTTAGAGCGCTCAGCCTGTAGAGCGGAGAGTTATGGGTTCGAGCCTTGCCCGAGGCAGTTACTGTGTAGGGACTTTGAGCAAGCCGTTCACTCACAATTGCTCTGCAATATAATTATATCTGCGACATCGTCGTGTGTGCACTTCTGAACTTTGTAAGGAGGGCAATATCAAATTACAATTCTATTGTATTGTACACTTGTATTGTGTTGTATTATAATGCACAAGGCATCAACCGATGGCACACCATCAACATGCCCTAATCAGGTCAATACATAGAAGATCAATTCGCATATCCTCTTAGGAGATATATGCGGCCAGTAATCTGGTCCACATATTATACATAGGTTCCATGGCTGCCTATCTCAGTTGCGTCCGTTTGCAGTGTGTGTGTGCATCCCATGGGTCTAATGAAGGCGGCTGTAATGGATTCTGACCTCCAGGCCCCAGATGATAGATGCTCTGTGATACAGAGGTGTACGCCTCACTGCTCCCTTTCCACTAACTGGTCATGTTTCTCCGTTTGCAGTGTAAGAAGTGCCTCATTTTCATAATACAGTCAATGTTAGTCTCTATCACACTCGTCAACGACGTTTACGTCACTAAATGGCTCTTACCAGTTAAAATATATTGAACTCGAGTTACACGACACTGCGCTCGTGAATAAGCTAATGCCCTGCGCTTCTTAACTATATAGCATTATAGCACATTAGAAATTTGAAGTTTACGATTACGATATTACGACTAAGACAATTTCGACAACGTTGCTTAGAATAATTATATGAGCAAAAGTTGACTCAGGTAGTCACCTGACCATTGGTTTATTAATGGAGGGTCCACGATAGTCCAGTGGTTAGCGTGCTCGACTGTCAATCGAGAGGTCGAGGGATCAAATTCTCGCCAGGGCTGACATTTATGTCGAGATTTCTGCTCCAACTGCGCCCTCTAGCCAACTCAACTACATGTATACTGAGTACACTGGCCATACACTGTCGGTGGGAAGCTGAGACGGCGAGGGAGGAGACTGTACACCCACCTTCATACAGGCCCCTACTGGGGCTAAGCAAAGTGAAGTTGCTAAAACTTCATATTCTAATTTTACCTGACTCGTTATCGTTCTATAAATGGCGCTATATGAATTTGCGATTACAATTCACCAGTCTGTACCTTTAAACACCAAGTACAGTCAGACGTCATACAGTCGATCTGCCCGAGTTATATTATTATTAGAGTCCCTTTGTCGGAAGCGACTGCATCAAGGTACTCGAAAAGAAGCACAATTAATCCTGCAAGATGAACAGGGTAGGCTGATGATAATCTATGCCTTAGTACTCAGATGGAGTTCGAGCGTTTGCAAAGCGGACATGTATTATAGCTTGGGCTTGACTAGATTAGACAATGCTTCAATTGACTAGATTAGACTAGGTTAAACTAGAATAGACCAGACTAGAATAGACTAGAATAAACTAGAACAGAATAGACTAGAATATACTAGAATAGCTTAGAACAGAATAGAATAGACCAGACACTAAAATAGAATAGAATAGAACATACTAGAATAACCTAAAATTTTATAGAATAGACCAGACTAGAATAGACTAGACTAGAAAAGAACACTAGAATAGACCAGACTAGAATAAACTAGAATAGAATGGACTGGATTGTATGGGATCGGATCAGATATATTGGATTCAATTCAACTTAATAACAATGCTTCTTATAGGGAATGTTCTGCATAAAACGTTTTAATAGCGTCTCGATTGAACTCGCACAATAAAAGAGAGATTGCCTAGCCGTGATAAGTCTAGAATAAAATGTGAACCTGCCGAGGTCAACTCCTCTGTCGTGCTTGTTTTCCCCAGTCTGTATGTTTCCGATCCGGATTGCCCGAGAAAAGTTTGTCACCTCTGAGTCGGAAGCAATTTCCAGGTTGGAATCGGTATCTGGTTCTTCCAGCTATTCGGGAATTAATGGACAGCGTTCTTGGGAATTACGTGTTCCAGGCGTTATGAGGAAAACGGGACATGCACTCTGGATTCCAGGAAAAGTCTACGCTTCCCTGTAAGCGCTGCGGACGATGTGCGGATAAACGATCACGAGTTATTATATTTGAAAAACGAAATAAATATATTGTGTGGAGCGTAGTAGCAGAGAGGAACTATTGGTCGGGGAAGGAGGGTGGCAGGGATATGGGGATCGAGGGTTCAGAGGGAAGGGTGGGGTGGGGGAGATGGGCCTTTATTGATGTGCGCTCGCAATTTTCTCGGTGCGCTGAGGCGAATTTTTGCAACAGGCTTATCGCGGACGCGTCGTGTAAATTAAGCGTGCGTTCAATTTATGAGGCGCTCGAACATTTCGATGTCTGTGTCTCTTCCGTTGTAGTGTTTGTTGGTGTTCACTCTGTCGATGGATGCTATCCGTCAGATCCCTTCTCTGTCTCTGTCTCTGTCTCTCTGTCTCTCTGTCTCTCTGTCTCTCTGTCTCTCTCTCTCTCTTTGTCTCTCTCTGTCTCTCTCTGTGTCTGTCTCTCTCTGTGTCTCTGTCTCTCTCTCTCTGTCTGTCTCTGTCTCTGTCTCTCTCTCTGTCTCTGTCTCTGTCTCTGTCTCTGTCTCTGCTCTCTCTCTCTCTCTCTCTCTCTCTCTCTCTCTCTCTCTCTCTCTCTCTCTCTCAACCCCCGCCCTCTCACTTCCGTGACCCACATTCCCTTTAAATCTCATTCTCTCTTACTCTCTTTCCCTCAGAGCATCAGTCCTTTGGACTCTTCTTCTCTCTGATTCTAAACTCGCTCTAACTATCTTACTCAATTTCCTCTTACTCTCACTCCTCGGACTCTCCTTCTCATTTACTCTAATCGTGCCTGACTCTCATCTCCTGCTACTAATTCCCACTTATTCTTAGCCTCTCTCACTCTGATTCCCTCTGACTCTTCCTCTGATTCTAAATTCCTCTCACCTTAATTCCATCTGATTCTAAGTCCCTCTCTCAATGTAATTCCCTCTGACTCTTCCTTTGATTCTAACTCCATCTGTTTCTAAGTCCCTTCCACCCTAATTCCACCTGATTCTAAATCTCCTCACTCTAATTCTATCTGACTCTATTTCCCTCTGATTGTCATTCCCTCTTTTTCATTCTCTCTGAATCCCATCCTTCCGCTCCTGTAACCTGGGTTTGAATCCCGTCTAGCACTGTACCGTTTTGACTCTTCAGATCGTTTTGCCGGGAAGCCATTGACAGACTTCATTTCGCAGTTCGAGCCACTCTACTACGACAGCCGCCAACTACAGACGGAGAGTCACAGGTCAAAGAGGTCACCCGATGCTCAGCTGTCACTCAACGCACACGCCTACGGAAGGTACGTATGATGATGATGATGATGATGATGATGATGATGATGATGATGATGATGATGATGATGATGATGATGATGACGTTGACGATGATAATGATGATGACGACGACGACGATGATGGTGAGGATGATGAGGAGGAGGAGGAGGAGGAGGAGGATGACGTTGACGATGATAATGATGATGATGAGGATGATGAGGATGATGATGACGATGATTATGATGACTATGATGATGTTGATGATAATAATGACGACGACGACGACTATGGTCATAATGAGCCTGTTATTGTTATTACCTTTAATACCTATATTCCCTTTAGGCGACTTAATTGTGTTCTTTGATTAAGCGATACAACAAAGACTATAGTGTTGACACAGCAAAACAACGCAAAACAACTACGAACAAAATATGATGCTATGCATCATCATCATCATCGTCGTCGTCATCATCATCATCATCATCATCGAGCGCTTCTGAGTAGATTTCTTGAAGGGGCGCTATATAAATCTCCAGAATGAATGAATGAATGAATCATCATCATCATCATCATCATCAACAACAACCACAACTTGTCACTTAAATATTCATCGTCATTACAATCCTCATCACCATCATCATAAGCACTCATCCACTTTTTTATCACAGCCCGACTAGATTACTGTTGCTCACTTTATGTTGGCCTCCCAGTTGTTCGGTTGGGGTGTCTGGACCGGGTCCTGCGTTCCGCCGCACGCCTTTGGAGACTCATTCCCAGATTTGGCCACGTCTCTGGTTTTATGCTGAATGTGCCCCACTGGCTCCCTCTCCAGCAGCGCATCTCATATTGGATCATCGCTTTGGTCTGGCGGTCCTTGCTGGGCCTCGCCCCAGACTATCTTCGCTACCTCTGCTGCCCTACCTTGAGTGCTCCGGGTCGTCGCTCTCTCCGCTCTACTGAGCGGGGCGTGCTCATGGTCCTTTTGCCCGCACAGCTACTAAGCAGAATCGCGCCTTCTCAGTGGTTGGCCCATCGCACTGGCACGGGCTCCCTTTGGCACTGCGCTTGCATCCAAGAATCCACTCTGAATCTGTCTATTCTCACCTCGAAACTGTCCTTTTCACCCGTGCTGGTGTCGGGAGCGCTCCTAAGTAGTAACCTTGAAGGGTCGCTATATAAATCTTCTTAATGAATAATGAATGAATGAATTACGATCCTCATCCTCATCACCTTCATCATAGTCATCATCATCATCATCAATAGCTTTCCCTTTGCCTATAGTCCAGGGTCTTGGGTTCGTATCTGGACCGTTAAGTGCATGAAGATGCTCCTCCTCCAATACAATACAATACAATTGTGGGGTGCGGTGGTGTAGGGGGTATGTTCGGTGCATTGCAGCCGGAGGGTTGTGGGTTCGAATCCACACCAAGCCGCCGCGTAGGGACCCTGGGCAAGTTCTTCACTGCAATTGCTCATGCGCTTCGGCGTGAAACTCCGATTCAGTGTCCGCGCTGCAGTCGGGAGCGCTTCTGAGTAGAAATCTTGAAGGGGCGCTATAACAAGTGCTAATACATACATACAATACATTGCGATACAATGCAGTACGAATGATACGAAACGTGGGACTAATGGTGACGGGGTTTCTTGCAGCATACATGTATTTTGTCTTCAGACTGATGGGGTCAAGTCCTAGCCATAGACTCCGATATATAATGTGGCTGTTATGTAGGGGGTTCACGCAAAAGTCAAATCTCAGATGGATAATATGGTATTGTGTTGGCATTCTGTTATGATCGTATTGTATGGTATTGTGTTACACCAGTGGGTGACATGACCCCAAGTGTTTTTACCGTAAATGTTTGTACTGTTCTAAGGTTTCTGATTTTGTAGGACGTTTAAGATGCGTTTAAAACGAGACACGGAAGTCTACAGTTCCGACCTGGTCGTTGAAAACGGAACAGGTGGAACGATTGCGTTTGATCCGAGCAGAGCTTACGTCGGATACATCGAAGGTATTCGACTTCAACACAGAATAGTATTTAACCTCATTGTAAAATTGCGTGTAATATTGAGATTCGTCAGATCCTAGCGACGGAAAACTGGAATCTAACAAAATGGTTTTCAAGCTCTTGCGCAATAGATTTATAGAAATACCAAGAAGCTAATATAATAATAATAATAATAATAATAATAATAATAATAATAATAATAATAATAATAATAATAATAATAATAATAATAATAATAATAATAATAATAATAATAATAATAATAATAATAATAATAATAATAATAATAATATTCTTTGTTGAAACAATCCGGTTGACAAACCGCAACCGGTTACAGTGTTCAGTTATACAGTTGAAACACTTCACAAGAACACAAAATTATGACAGAAGACATAAATCTTAGCTACTAACAGAACAGACAGCCAGCAATATAGGTTGCTAGGCAACTTATTCCAGCTAGTTGGAACGTCCACAGCCAAGCTCTAGTCGGGAGAACAACCAGGTCACCCTGTGCAGTGAGCGGAGAAATCTACGGCCAGGAATGTACGAGACCGAGACAGACAGCTACATGAGATAAGATGGAGCACAGCCCGTAAATTACCCATAAGCATTATGATCTTATATTCAATGCGTTTGTGCATCGGAACCAGTGCAATTCCTTTCGCATGAAGTTGGATATATTGTCAAACCTCGGTGTACATTCAAATAATTAAAATCAGCCAATGTGCTGTAATAACCAGAATGATAGTAATAGCGATTACAATGATGATGACGTGATGACGACGACGATGAGTATGATGATGTTGATGATGACTATGATAACAATGAAGGTGATTCTTATGGCCTATGATGATAATAATAATACTAATAGTAATAGTAGTAACAGTAATAATAATAATATTAATAATGACGACGACGATGATGATATATAGTAGTAGTGGCAAAGATCTTAGAGTCTTAGATCTTTGGTAGTAGTAGTAATAGCAGTAATTGTAGTAGCAATAGTAATAATAATAATAATAATAATAATAATAATAATAGCAATTTTAATAATAATTACTATTCCAGTTCTAATATGCATTTTTTGATAACTAAACCTGGCACCGTTTTATAAATTATTACTGACAGTTCCATTGCATACAATTTTACTTACTTACACCTCAGAATTCTGAGCGTTGCAATGACAATTACTCGTGACAATTTTGCGTCTAATGTTTTCCTAAACCGGTTTCACTTTCGTCATTTCAGTAATTAACTCAACAGAGGGCTTTTGTGTGTGCGTGTGTGTGTGTGTGTGTGTGTGTGTGTGTGTGTGTGTGTGTGTGTGTGTGTGTGTGTGTGTGTGTGTGAGTAATACAGGAAGGGAAGTTTGTTATAGGGGCATCAAGTTGAAAGTGAAGGACAAACAGACAGACGTGGTCTACATTTCTTATGGGCATACCAACCAGAATGACTGACGTGATGACCGACTGACTGACTGACTGACTGACTGACTGACTGACTGACTGACTGACTGACTGACTGACTGACTGACTGACTGACTGACTGACTGACTGACTGACTGACTGCCTACCTGCCTGCTTGCATGCATGCATCATTTATGCCATAATGAATAATTCAATTAAAAAGGTTAATTTCTCTACTTTCGACTTTCGAAAGGAATCACATACGCCGTTATCACTGACAAAAAGCAGACGTCGTCCTTGTAAGCTGTCACCAGATGACGCCTTCGCTCGTCACGTGGTCTGAGCGACGTCAGACGGAAAGAGGAATCATATCAACTCCATCATCTCTTATCTATGAACGCCCAGCGCCTCAGTCCAACTGCGTCATACGCCACATTCACAGACAGAAAAATTACACAGATAGACAGATGGAAAAACTATGCAGACAGGAAGCTTTAGGGACCTTGAGCAAATCCTTCACTCACAGCTGCTATGTCGTATGATCGTGTTGAGAGGGCCCGTAAAGCCTGTGCCGTAAATGTATTTTTACCGTATGGCTTCGACCCTCCTCTACCTCCCCTTTGCCCCCTGCTCATTTTTCAATGAATTGATCGGGTGAGATCCTTCATAATCGCTGCCAGTTTGAATGGGAGCCATGCCATTGAAGGTTCCCGTGTAGGGACCATATGCTAGTCCGAGATTTAAATCCCTGAAATAAGCCACGATTGGCATGCGAATGGAACTCCACACGCATAGAAACGCATGGGACGTAAGCTCTCACAGATAAATAAATATATATCACAAATGTAGCTTACCGGACATTCAGGATAAACTGCTAATGTAAATAAATAAATAAGTATAAAGACAAATGGAAACATGAAAGGAAAATGTCCTGAGAGTGACCGGTAAGAGTCAGTTCCGTTTTGTAGAGGAGGAATCTTCTTCGAGGGTCCACGGGATCGTCACAACGGACGGGGTCTTCGAAGGAAAGATCCAGACGACGGACGAGCTGTACGTCATCGAGCGAGCCAAGCGGTACTTCAAGGACGCCACGGAGGTCTCAGCATTCCACTCAATCATCTACAAACAGTCGGCCGTTCGAACGGAAAGACTCAACTCGAGCTTCTGCCGCTCAGCTGAACTCCACCAGAAGCTCCAGCGCAGCCTAGCCGCGGAACGTTCCGCTTCAGGACCCGTTCCGGTGTCGTCGGTTCCGGCTTCAGGAACCAGTTCCGGTCCCGGTTCCGGTCGGGCGCGGACGCGGCGAAGCGGACGAACGGCGCAGGGATACGCGAAGCCAATCGGTCGGTACGATCCGGACTCTTTCGCGGATCGATACTACTATCGTCAGCAGCTTCGGCCCATTGATCCGGCGAAGACGACGTGCACGATGTACATACAAGCCGACCACCTGTTCTACGAGAAGTTCGATCAGAACGAGGAGACAGTCATTGAACAGCTGACTCAACACGTTCAAGGAGTCAACGAAATCTATCGACAGATCGGTCAGTTTGAAGGCACTTTGAGTCAGTGACGAGTATGCGAGTGAGGAAGTAAGTAATCGTAATCGTAAACTCGAGATTTCTACAGCGCCCACAAAAGCGAAGTCGTGGGAACCGGCTTATTCACAGGCGCTTAATCAGAACAGAATCGATAGGCAGATGGTCAAGATCCGGAGAGTCAGGCAGTCAGACGGCTGAGGGCGGATGATTTATTATGTCAACAAATTTGACGAGGGAGGTAAGGGGAAGAAGAGTCAGACATTGATAGGCCTAGTAGTTGTTTCAATCCAAGAATTTATTAAGCGCACAATCAATACAATCAATTTTCGCTTATTCGCTCAATCAAGCTGACGTACGCAACTTTGTTGCATGATTCCCTCTGTATTTTAATTAATAGGAGACATTAACACTTTAAACATTTTTAGCATTTTAAGTTTAAGCTACCATTTTGAAAGGTCTGTGGGATTCATTGTAAAACATTTGTTGACGTAACTACTCTGGAACCCCCCTCCCCATGAACAACTGTCAAACTTTTCCAAAACCATCTTTTGCAGGGTGGCATGGTTAGTAGGTGATGTTTAGAGTTAAAATGGCGAGGGAAGTGAAGAAGAGGAGGAATGCGATAATAGTTGTTTTGATGAATTTATGAAGCGCCATCTTTGACGGATTGGTAAGTTAGTAGGTGAGTAGGTAAGTAAGTAAGTAGCGCTCATGCGTACTTTTTAAAACGTAGGGATGCTAATTATGATGAATTTTCATTCTCGTGCACATAGTGGATCACCTAATGAATATTCATGTGCTGAAGATTTCGACGACAATGGTGCTGCCGACAACATCCACTTCATCATCAAGCGAATCAAGATCTGGACGAGTCCAAAGCTTCCCTTATACAAGTTCGCCGGCAACTACGGAGTGGAGACGTTCCTCGAACTCCTGTCCGAGGATAATTTCGACCAATTCTGCCTTGCTTACCTGTTCACGTACCGGGACTTCGACGGAGGGACCCTCGGCCTGGCCTGGACGGGGGACCTTCAGAACGCCGGAGGGGTCTGCGAGAAAAACGGGGTAATTAGAATTGTTATTGTTGTTGTTGTTTGTTGTTGTTGTTGTTGTTGTTGTTGTTATTATTATTATTATTATTATTATTATTATTATTATTATTATTATTATTATTATTATTATTATTATTATTATTATTATTATTATTATTATCATTATTATCATTATTATTATTATTATTATTATTATTATTATTATTATTATTATTATTATTATTATTATTATCATCATCATTATTATCATCATCATCATCATCATCATCATCATCATCATCATCATCATTATTATCATCATCATCATCATCATCATTATTATTAATTCAGAATAATCTAATCTAATATACAAGTTATCTATGTTATTGTTATTCATAGTATCATTATCATCATATGATGGTTATCAAACCGAGTCAATCGCATATCTAAAAGCATCATAATTCATCGGAAAAGTTACAGATAAGAGACTTGCCAGAAGCCAATGTTACGTTGAGTAACACTGCCCTTCCATAATACAACTTATTTGGAACTTTCGCCGTAATAATGATAATTAAGGGTTGTTTTTCATGAAAACAATTATTGGTCCTAAGCCCTTACGATTTCTAAATAACAACTTGCTTCGCTTTTAGGTTTGAATTTAAAGAGTCACCTGTTTCAACTTACCCGCCTCTTCCCGTTCCGTCATCACAGTTGAATACCCCGGACCCATCGGATATCGATCAGGCTATTTCAACGGATTTTTTATGGGGTTTCACTTGATATGGCCACCTTGCGTATTATAATAGCGGCGCTAAATAAGTATTTAGATTATATTAATCAATCAATCTATATTCGTTTATTCTGAATAAGCAAGTTGTCAGAGACACAACTTGTTACAGTGAAAGCTGATTCTTTGTTTAACAAGGATTCAAGTAGGCCTATGTTTACAGTTGGACTTTGGATAAGGTGCCAATTTAGATTAATAAATAAGCATTCCGATACAGGATTCGGGAGACAAAGTTTCGATCGTCTTTAAGGGGAAGTTTGAAGTCCTTGCGGCGTATTATGAAGAAGTTATATTTAGGTTGTATCTTTGTATCTTAGAAGTAGAGTCAACTCAGATTAGGTTTTCACACTCTCGCAAACTCTCGTTCGTTTGCACGCTAGCTCACTGAGTCACTCAAACATTCAACGAATGACTGACACATTGATTGACAGACTCACTGACTGACTGACTGTCCCACTCGCTCGCTCATTTACTCGCTCACTAGCTCGCTCACTCAGCCTGCTTACCGTTTGACTGTCTGCCTGCCTCACCCCTTTGGATCTTGACCTGGAACCGATTCCCCCTCGCCTATTGATTATGTTTTGAATAAGCGCCTGTGAATAAGCTGGTTCCCGTGACTTCGCTTATTTGGCGCTGCAGAAATTTATAGATTAAGTTACGATTACTCACTAACTCACTAACTCGATCTTTCGCTCGCTCATTTGCTCACTCATTCATTCACTCTGAGCGTTGCTGATGAATGGTTGGTTGGTTGGGTGTTGTAGCAATATAGGGGAAGCTTCAAGAGTTTGAACAGCGGATTGGTCACAATACTCAACTACGGCAAAGACGTTCCTCCCAGCGTATCTCACGTCACAATGGCTCACGAAGTAGGACACAACATCGGATCTCAGGTGGGCACCAACAAAACTCACGGATCATATTCATATAGCGCCATTAAGAGACCTCTAAAGTTAAATAGGACTTAAAGGTTGTAGGATTTGTCATGTTTTGTAGCCCTATCGGTTTGTACGCGTACATCTAGACTTTTAAGTAACTTAGCAAAACGCTTGGTAACAATGTCGGATCTGTGAGGTAGGGTACGCGAGGGTGGGACTTGGATGACAACTGATATGGAAGGTGGTCATACAGTGTAGGCTGAAGAGAAAAGATTATTAATAAATACATGTGAATTGTGAAGCCGTTGAAGCTGGATAGTACGTTGGATGGAGCTGGCATGGATGCAGGCGGAGACGTGAAGAGAACAAAGGTGTATGATGCCAGCGAATATTGGACGATAGAGGTGTTCAAGGTGCAAACAATATATCGAACGACGAAGATCAATCCATGAAGAGAGATGAAGTAACCATGTCGAAGGCGATGCAGAAAGTTAGGAAAAGTGGTGAACAGAGAGCATGAAAATGACTCAAACTGTACCGAATTGTATTGTATTTGAATATTTTTGAAGCGCCTCTCGCAGTGCACATCATTCAGAAGCGCTCCCAGTGTGATTTATCCCGAGAGAAAAGACAGGGTCTAAGACATCGGAAACATGCAGCGAAATCTCCTGACAGAATCGTAGAACATTATTCGATTCGCTTCGGACCGAATAGTGTTCCGAGTAGTTTATTCGTATTACGGTATTCGGTCGAATAGTAAAAGTGCTATTCGGTACAACTCTACATGCGTCGCATCCTCTGGCTCCAGTTAACAGACAATTGACACAACAAATGGGAACAACAAACAGATACATGTGGTGGGGGTTCCAAAAAAATTTGGGTCTGGCAACGGAACAAGCTTGTTCGCCAAGAATATTACTAGTTTTGGTTATTACCGGAGAAAGGGAATCAGATGACCTAGTTGTAAGATTTAAGAATAGGGTCTGATTATAAAACACTGTGGTTGGCTACAAAATACATGCCGTACAAAACAAGCTTTGTAACAGATACTTAGATTGACAGAAAGCCAATGAACAAACACTGGCTGATTAGACCGGCCTAAATGAGGCCTATTAGACAGGCTAAATGGAGGATATGGCTGAACGTGGATTTATCTGAACATTCGCTGCCAATGCTATGAGAAGAAGGGAAACATGAAATGTCAATTAGAAATGAATGCGCAACGTTGAAACACGCGGGCGTAGAATTCCAGAAGGCATTGCGACCGTTAACCTAGGTTGGTACACAGGATTCTTTTTCAGCTGAACTGAAACAAGGCATATAATGCATTAGGCGCTTCGCTTCGTTGTCGTTCAATTAGTGCTACATAAATTCCTGTTGTCGACAGCACGATCCGGAGACAGCCGAGTGCTCCCCTGGCGGCACAAACGGGAACTACATAATGTATGCAAGGGCGACGTCTGGAGACCGACCGAATAACAACAAATTCTCCGTCTGCAGCAAACAGGCAATGGCACAGGTGATGGCTGTCAAGGCAAGGGGCGACCACGGCTGCTTCATACGTAAGTATACTCACTCCTCAATTGCATACTCACTTGCATACTCGCATGCTAACTCACTTGCATACTTGCATACTTATATACTTGAACACTCACTTGCATACTCACTGAATTGCATACTCACTCACTTGCATACTCACTCACTTATTTGTTACTTTTATTTAAGTTTTATTTCATTTATTGTTTTCATCAAAAGCCAAGACACTACACAAGGCAGTGCAGCAAATATCTTTCAGGTATACAAAGCAGACCGAGAAGTGAACGAAGCACCTTTTATTAGGGTCACCTATTTGACAACCAATTGGTTTGAACTTATGAATTGATTGGCATTATAATACTGCAATACTTTTGCAAGTAAATAGAGTTAGGGTCAAGTCGATAGAGTGTGGGGTCAAGTGTGAGTCGAGTGGATAGAGTGTGGGGTCAAGTGTGAGTCGAGTGGATAGAGTGTGGGGTCAAGTGTGAGTCGAGTGGATAGAGTGTGGGGTTGCAGTGTGAGTCGAGTGGATAGAGTTTGGGGTCAAGTCGATATAGTTCGGAGACTAATCGATAATAGTTAGGCGTCAAATCGATAGGGTTAGGGGTCAAGACGATTGAGTTAGGGGTCACGATGATAGAGTTAGGGGTCAAATCGATTGAGTTGGGGGTCAAGTTGATAGAGTTTTGGGTGATGATGATGATAATGATGATGATGATGATGATGATGATGATGATGATGATGATGATGATGATGATGATGATGATGATGATGATGATGATGATGATGATGATGATGATGATGATGATGATGATGATGATGATGATGATGATGATGATGATGATGATGATGATGATGATGATGATGATGATGATGACGAGAAAGCGAAGTGGAAGAAGGCTGATAAGATGAGAGGTATGGGTGAAGAAAGGATTAGGCAGTGAAGTGAAAAAGTGATTGGCAGACTAACTGATTGATGGATTAACTGATTGACAGATGGATTGTCTCACCTACTGGAAGGATTTTCGGACGGATCTTCTAGACATTGACCTGATTACGGCTTAGTTTTGTTGCGTCATCGGTTGATGCCTTGTGCATTAGACACTGGGGCGACAGAAGTTACTAATTACAATTGTAATTTTCCAGCTTCTACGGATGCCATCTGTGGTAACGGAGTGGTGGAAGGGGACGAGGAGTGCGACTGTGGATGGGAGGATGGATGCCAGGAGAAGTGCTGCTATCCTCAGGGCTCTTCTCCTAATTACGGCACGCCTTGCACTCGAAAGCCAGGTGCCCAGTGCAGGTACGATAATCTATGATTTAATTATCTCTCAGTGTCCAGGTGTTCTCAGGTGCGTTACCGAAGAGTCAGCATATTAACGTAAGCCTACAGTGTAGCAGAAAGTACACTAAAGTAATAACGATAAACCGTATTATGCGCCGCTTGACCCTGTGTGGTTATAAATAACATAGCTCTGTCAGATTCAGGAAGTAATTATAGCTAGGTTCATTGGGTCCCTTAAATGAAAAACTTAATACGGCCGCCCATGCAATAACGTAGTCAAGCCGTATACACGCAGTTATAGATTAAAATTTTCTTTTCCACACTATGAACCGGTGTTCCGAGATATTCTATCCCCCTAAAGCATATCCCCCGGATGGAATAGCATATCCCCCGGATGGAATAAACCGGTCTAGAGTATCCGGGGGGATAAACCATTCTATCCCCCATCGTCATACGCATCACGATAGCCAAGACGAAAATCCAGTCAAAATCACCAAAAACGAAGTAAATTAATTTCAGGTCGATGTACAAACTAAAGATACGCAACTTAAAATTTTTTATGTGTACAATAAATCCAAAACAGTACGACTTAATACACTTAGAAACCGCCAATAATGCAAACTAAACCGAATACTCCATTTCGCTAAGGGGGAATACTCATGTATGGGGGATACTCTATTTCGTGACACCGGCATGGGTAGATTTAAATTCTTTGTATAACAGTAAATGTACACTTTTTTCTTGAGCGACCGTATAATGGTCTCGACCCCGCTCATCTATCCATTGATCGGGTGAGATCCTTCACCACTGCTGCCCGTTTGAATGTACGCCACGCAGCGCTTGTTAAGGTCCCTGTGTACGGACCGTGCTAACACGAGATTCATATCCCTGAAGTAAGCCACCATCGATGCGTGAATCGGGAACAGCATGCAGAGAGACGCATGGGACATACGCTTTAACCAATGTAGCTAACTGAGCCATCCTAAACACGAGGTCGGTATTTGCAGGATTAGCCGCTTACTTTCCATCTCTCGCAAGCACTTAGGGTAATGTATTTGCCAAAGAGGTAATCGTGTGTCAACAGCTTTACCAAAATTTTAGGACGGTCTGCGTAACTATTTAATAGTTACGCAGAGGAGTGCCAGCTACATTGCTACATTCCTTTACATTCCATGCATTATGAAAGCCTAATGTAATATCAACTTAGTAAGATTTATATAAGAGCTTTCTACGAGGTGTGTATTGTTAATGATTCCTACACCATTTCGTTCTTAGTGAATTAACATCTTGTAGGATTACACTCTGAGTGGGTTTTTATGCGGCGTTTTATAATCAATCAATCAATCAATCAAATCTCTTTTATTGAAGCCAAATGGAAAAAAAACATAACATTTCAACATAAAGTATCAGGATTGGCCGCAAGGGAGTCCCAAGAGGGATCAGATCCCGCTAACTAAGGACACCTAGAACAACATTTCAGAAATATGAATTAGCTAAATCCTTGATAAACAGTGCAATATCAAGTTTCGTACAGCAATGCAAACTATAGTACATATTACACAGTAAATGATTAACTCGATTCAAAACACTAAAGAAAAACCGAAAACCTTAACTAACAGTGAAAAAGAATATCCGGCAGGGTAGGTTATAGCTAATTTCCATTAATCAGGTAGGCATGCAGCATTTTTTTAAAGTGCCGTAGGTGGAGGGCACAACGTATGTGAGAGGGAAGCATGTTCCAGGTTGTGGAGCCAACAGATTTTATGGAGAATAAGCGAGTATTAAATGCATAATTACAAAAACAGTTACAATTACAGCGGACCTCTCACTTCTTCCTGTACATGTATATTGTTCCCAACTTCTACAACTCGGGATCTTGAAGTCATCCTTTGCAGGATCTCACCCGATCGATTGAAAAAACTCTCCCTCAAACCACAAATAGCTGCTGTAAATTCGGACAATGACACACAACCTCATTCTTACAAGACACAAATACAGTAACTCTATACTTTGTGATGCCTCTGATTGCATGCCCACTGCTTTCTAGAAATTAGAGTCACGCGCCGTAAGTGGCGCAATTTAATACCTCGCAAGAGCGCTGCACGGTTTGGCTATTTATAGCTAGTGCGTTTTAACGCATTTTTAAGGAACAGTTTGCAGAACAGAGCCATGATGAGTCTTTGATGTATTGGATTCTCCTCTAATTGAACCACCTCACATCTGCACTTTGTTCTGTGCACTGGCTTCCTGCATTTGAGCACATCCCTTTCTAAGCTGGCACTTCTCGTTTACAAAGCATATGCACGGGCATATCATTTGCCCCTCTGCAGTTCTTCCCTGGTTAATCTCTGTAGCTATTTTAAAGGCCGATCCTTTCTTCGTTCAGCATCTGCTGGGAAGTATGTTCTTCCTGGCACAAGCCTTGTCTTTGGTCGGCTTTCATTCACAGTTGCTGGTACTTCCACCTGGAACTCTCTACCTCCTCATGTTTTAAACTGAAAACGTACCTTTCAGTTCTTGTATGGTTCTTAACTACTTCCTGTTGCCCGGCTTCAGTGTGCACTTCCAAACTGTACAAGAAGGGCATAATACAATTCACTTGTATTCTATTTGCATTGTATTTGCGGCATACAGTGGTTAGAGTGTTAGGGCTGTAACGCAGAGAGTACGAGTTTGAATCGGTTTACGGACATAGAGTAATGGTTACGTCACTGGCGTGAAGAGCAGTAGGAAGCGGAATCGCTTCCCGCAACCCTCCCAAAAGGTACGCACAGCCAATCAATCGCGAGATGGCGCATTGGTAAAATGAGATGTAGGACGTGATGGGCGCCTTGCATGGCTGTCGTATACAGTTAAATTCGACTCCTGTAATAACTTGTGATCATCCGTTCATACTGAATTGTAATCATACTGCGTTTGTCGGTTTGAAATAATAAAGAATATCATCATCATCATCATCGTCGTCTGTCGTCGTCGCGTCGTCGTCGTCGTCGTCAGATCATCATCATAGCTGTAGCAGGCAGACATCATCATCATCATCATCATCAGCTAAATAATAGTGTAATGGTGACAATTATAATTTTACCTAATAGTGACGCTACCTGTCTGATGCTACTGTCTGTTTGTCTGTGTGTAGCCCAAGCGAAGGTCCGTGCTGCTCCGACAGATGTCAATTCATTGACAACCGAGGTATCTGTAGATCTGCAACCACCTGTCGAAGTGCCTCATATTGCAAATATCCTTTTCGACCGACTGCTTGTCATCTGCAATTTTAAACAGAAGTGTAATTCAAAACGCGATCTCCTGACGATTAATTTGATATATTGCAGTAGGAGGACAGACTGTATTGCAGGGGAAACAGTTATGATGCAATCTCATCAAGCATAATTATTGTTGCCATGGAGAAACCAAAGCTTCCACGCGTGTCCTTTCGGAATCGGTAATTGACGTATTCCAGGGCCCTGGACACGCAGCCAGTGTAGTGCAGGGCTTTCTGTTTACTCCCAAGCTTACGTTGTACATACTTACACTCATACACTGTGACAAGAGATACAATTGTTACCAAGCATACTTTTGTCTATTGTCTCTCCATCCGGCTAAACTCGTTTATTCATTTGGAAGATAATTTTATCGAAGTTAATCGCATCTTGGCTGACCCTGCCTTCTCTCTCTTGGTTTGGACCCCTGGAAACCTCTGAGTTGACGCAGCGCTCGTGAATAAGCAGGTGCCTGCTTGGCTTTCGAGTGGCGCTTTAGAAGTTTGGAGTATATTAGTAGTCGGAGTTCAAATCCCCGCCAGGAGTTACTTTTCCGATATTTATGCTCCACCTGCGCCCCTTATTCAACTCAGACATAGGCCTAATGAGTACATTGACCGTACACTGTAGGTGGTAAGATCAGACGGCGAGGGAGAGGACTGGTCAACCACCTTCATAAGCCGAGGCTAAGAAAATGATGAAGTCGCCAACACTTCATACCCACTGCTGCATCTACGACTGACTTAAGGGACTCTCTCTTCTTTTCTGTCTTTATAAGCTTAACTCTAAAATACGGTACTGATAAAATATTATTATAACGCATTCATAGGCGAAAGGTCGTAATAATAATGAACGAATAATAATAATAAAAAGTATATGTACATTGCAATGTCGGCTAATGCGGTGATCGGTGGCTGACCTTGACCGAACTGTTCAGCGGGTCGTCTGCAGTCTGTCCGCCTTCCTTCAGCAGACTGGGCGCAAAGAACAACTGCGACGATGAGTCCACCTGTTACCATGGAGTAAGTCACCAATTCCACGTATCGTCTCTAAATCTGCAACAATCATTACCATTACCAATATATCCTTTCTCTTTATCTCTCTATCTTTCCTTATCTTTATATATATTATATATAATCCTCTCTCTGTCTCTGTCTCTGTCTCTCTCTGTGTCTCTCTCTGTGCGTGTCTCTCTTTCTGTCTCTTTCTGTCTGTCTGTCGTCTGTCTTTCTTTCTCTTTCTCTTTCTCTTTCTTATTCTCTTTCTCTCTTTCTTCTCTCTCTATTTCTCTTTCTCTTTCTCTGTCTGTCTGTCTGTCTCTCTCTCTCTGTCTCTCTCTCTGTCTGTCTCTGTCTCTCTCTCTCTCTCTCTCTCTCTCTCTCTCTCTCTTGTGTCTCTCTCTCTTCTCTTTCTGTCTGTCTCTCTGTCTGTCACAGACAGAAAATTGAAATTCCCCGACATGTATGCATGTGTCTGTCTCTCTCTCTCTCTCCCTTCTCTCTCTATCCTCTCCATCTGTTACCATGGAGTTAGCCTTAAGTTCCAGATATCTTCTCTAAATAGGCCACCTTGTTTATTATGTCTCTTCACAGTTTTTTCGAAATACGAAATACAGCCATAAAAACCAGATTCCTTGAAACACAGAGAAGTCGATATCTATAACGGATATTAGAAATTCAGAATAGGGTATCAGCCTATCACTGTGGCCGTCGTTGTCTCCAGTGCAGTGCAATGGAACTGGTTGGCAGTAACAACAGGAGATCCAGTTTTAATATTGCGCAATTGTTATTCGTTTCGGAATATATTTAAGCTGGTTCCCGCGACTTCGCTTTTGTGGGCGCTGTAGAAGTTTCGAGTTTACGATTACGATTACGATTATTTATAGTTATCATGCTATATGTATGCTATCTGCTCAACAAAAAGACACCTGGCAGTAGAGATATGATTCCTAGAGGGCGCCTCTGTTACGTGTATCACGTATGTAGATGCATTGTATTGTATTGCATTGCATGTCTGCATGTTTGTATGTATGTATCCGGCGAATCATGCTTTTCTCGTGCATTGGTTCATCCCTCTGGAACAGTCTTCCCCTGGAAATATGTAGGGGCCTATTTTCCAGACAGTGAGAGACAGAGACAGAGGGAGACAGAGGAAGAGAGACATAGACAGAGATAGAGAGACAGAGGGATGGAGACAGAGGCATAGGAAGAGATACCGAGACAGAAGAAGAGAGACATAGATAGAGGGAGAGACAGAGGCAGAGGGAGAGACAGAGAGGGAGAGACAGAGGGACAGGCAGAGACAGACATGGGAGACAGAGACAGAGGAAGAGAGACCGAGACAGAGGCAGAGGGAGAGACAGAGAGGGAGAGACAGAGGGACAGGCAGAGACAGAGGGACAGGCAAAGACAGACATGGGAGGCAGAGACAGAGGGACAGAGACAGAGACAGAGGAAGAGACAGAGACAAAATACTTGATCAGAACTAAGTGGGAAAATTGTATCGTATACAGTGTACTTTGGTACACTCAACACAGGAATGAGCTGCATCTTTCTGTCGCCAGGGACGCTTCTGTCCAAGTGTATCAGTCACGTGTTTTATGTCCGTGCTGAAATTCCCCGACGGTCGAAACGGTCCACCTCGAAGGACCTGTCTGGATTCGATCCGGAATATTCTGGCTTTGATCACGAACAGACAGATCGATGAGGTCGTGCGCATTGGAAAAAGCAATACAAAAGCTATCGACCGAGATCGATTATATTGAAACGAAAACCACAGATGGAATCGATTGGACACGCGGTCCTTCAAGCGTCGCAGTCTTCGATAGAAATGGTGGCGCTACGTAAATGGACAATTACGGTTACAGTCGAGCTTCATGGTTACTTTAGCCGGGTTCGACATCCGGGTTTGTTGCGTGACGGTAAACGGAGGAATTTCCCTATGAAAAGGTTTCCCTGTTAATGGATGCGCTTCAGTGGAAAAATCTGACAGGGCACTCCAAGACTGTGTTTATAGCGACAGCTGTTCTGGGGAGCTGGATGTGATCTGTGGTTGCAACGCATTCATCCAAATCCTCCACTTTCCAAGCGTTATCGTACGCAACGAAACCCGCCTTAGCAACAGCACTGGCTCCTCTCTCTGGTTTCTCTGGCAACCGGACTTCGATCTCCATCTGAGATCTCTGGACAACCCATCTGACACGACGCAGCGCTCGTGAATAAGCTGGTGCCCTGCGCTTAACTTTAGAATATGCATAATAGATCACATTAGAAATTTGGGGTTTACGCTTACGAATAGATGGGGAATGGAGACACAAAGGAGAGAGAGAGAGACAGACAGACAGACAGACAGAGACAGACAGAGACAGACAGACAGAGATAGAGAGACAGACAGAGAGAGAGAGAGAGAGAGAGAGAGAGAGAGAGAGAGAGAGAGATGAGAGAGAGAGAGCAGAACGGACAGACACAGGTAGAGAGATACAAACTCTAGTACCAGCAACCGAGGAAGCTCGTCCACCAAGAGCAGCTCTAGTTTTGGACAGAACAGACAATCAGATGACTTGGTTGAATAAAACTAAAAGTCTGAGGGTAAACTACTGATTTAAGTATTGTGGCTGACCAGAGTTCAATGTTTTATCAACTAAGAGCCCTAATTTTAAAACAAATCTTTTGCTGAACAGGAAGCCAGTACAAAGAAGGACAGAGGTCATACATAACTACCAAACATGTTAAGATGTCTTCTACTCACATTTTGAATACCTTTTGTCATTTAATTAGGCCTAACATGTTCGCATGTGGTATTACTGTAGACTTGAATTTCGCCTACATTTTCAGGGACTTACATTTGCCATTCGTCTATGTTCGTCGCTCCACAGCAATACAAGTTTAAGCGATTTGTTTACAATCTGTTGATTGTTGTTATGTTTAGGATTGTCATGGTTCCATCTGCCTTGCCTACGACTTGGAGCCCTGTCACTGTCCGCCCTTCAGGGATCCAACACCTTGTCGACTGTGCTGTAAAGAACCGGGAGAGGGAAAACCCTGCAGGTATGTACACTCTGCATATACATGTACGGCATTTTATGTACGTATGACTTTATGCATGTCTGTACGTATGCATTATATTCATGTATGAGTATATGCATATTTACGTGCGTGTTAAAAGTTGAAACCGAGTGGAAATGACGTTTTCCTTAGCAGAAGCTCCTAACTACTTATTTCCGTTTTCACTAACGATCCAGTCATCCAATTAAACAGACATTTGCATAGTCAAGCCGTTTGCTTTAAACGAAGTCTGTGCAGCGAAGAGTTGAAGAAGACGGTCTCGAAATATATTAGCACATGTAATGAACACTCGAAACCTGCTCTACTTCTCCCGGTACTAGATTTGGATACATGTAGGGCACGGTAGCAGAGTGGGTAGAGCGCTACCGGCCTGTTAAGCGAAGAGTAGGGGTTCAAGTCCCAGCTGAGGCGGTCACTGTGTAATTAAAGCAGTGTGATTCTCCTTACAGATTTTATTTTAGTTATAGTTATAGTTAATGGTTTCTTATTTTAGTTATAGTTATAGTTATAGTTAGTATTATTTTTAGTTATAGTTATAGTTATAGTTAATGGATTTTTATTTTAGTTAATTTTAGTTACTACTTAGTTACAATAATTAAGGCTATAAGCAAAATTGTGCGTATTAACACGCTATTTCACAATTTGCTCAGAGCTTTGAAAGCCTTTGAAGCATGGGTGCATTCAGCTTCATGAATACACGAGTTTCTAAATTAACTGACAAATTGCATAATAAAAATATCGCATTTTTCGTTCTCATTTATGTCGAATTGTCCATATTGCACTTCCTATTTTTATTTTTTGTATTAACGAAAATAAAGATGAATTTTCGTTAGTGTTATTTTCGTTATAGTTATAGTTAATGATATTTTTTAGTTATAGTTATAGTTATCGTTAACGAAGTCATTTTATTTTCGTTAACGAACATTTTCGTTATCGTTATCGTTAACGAGAATCACACTGAATTAAAGACTTGCAGTAAGTCCTTTGCTCACAGTTGCTCAGCGCCATAGATGTTCTGTTGTATGATCAACGAGTCAATCAATCAGTTTATTGAAGACCAATACTAGCAATCGATTTTACAATACCTCAGAGAAAGTATTAGTAGGCGTTCAAAGGTGAGAACAGAATAGGCAATAAGTAGTCCCGCTAGCAGAGTTACCTAGTTTCTAATAACAGAATTATTCATGACGACATTTTCGACAGTTCCTCAATTCATCAGGAGTTTTTGTTAACTGTTTCCATGCAATGTTATTTCAAGTATTTTCCATAACATGTGCTTTTCCATCCGTGTGAGCACTTCTGAACTTTGGAAGGAGGGCTATGTCAAATAGATCTACAACTGTGTTGTCTTGTAGTGATACTTCCTCCGAAGTACTGTATTTAGTGCACAGTGCTGTTAATTAAAGCATAGCTGGGAGCTTCAGTAGATCATCAAAAGTAACCTCTATAATTATTATAGTTGTACCTACATGTAACTGGGAGGTGCTTTCCCACCGGAGTAAACATCTTCCAATTATAATCAAAGACGTCTGATCAGCTCACTCATTCGCACCGTCCTTTGCACTGACCCTTTCCCCTAGACTCTATGGAGAGGAATGAGTTCAATGGACGAAGAGACTGTTCCAATATATCATAGGCCTACGATCAACTCATTTATTAGTTAATTTTGATTAATAATAATTGGCCTGGTTCAAATAATGGCAAACATAACCACGAGGTTATTCAGAGCACTCGAGCCTTTTTATCTGTGTCCCTTTAGATCTTTGTCCGTTTAGCCTATATATGTTTCCCTTTATATCTGTGTCCCTTTAGATCTTTGTCCCTTTATATCTGTGTCCCTTTAGATATGTGACCCTTTATATGCGTGTTCCTTTAAAACCCTGTCCCTTTATATCTGTGTCCCTTTATATCTGTCCGTTTTACCTGTCCCTTTATATCTGTGACCCTTTATGTCTGTGTCCCTTTATATCTGTTGCGCTGTCCTTTACATCTATGCTGTAAAGAAATCAACGTGACTGGCAAACAGCATACAGTAATTGTGGTCTGGAGCCAGACACTTCTAATCTAATCTAACATGGAGCTTCTAAAGCGCCGTTATCATAATGCACGAGGCATCGATCGATGGTCGCTTCCCAGTCAGAGGGATCGATTGATCATGTGCTGTCTTAGCTCCGTCTTAGCAACACTGATCTTCTGGATATTGATCTGATTACGGATTGATTTTGGTGCACCATCGATCAATCGGAACTCAATACTACTACTATTGCTGCTGCTGCTGCTGCTGCTGCTGCTGCTGCTGCTGCTGCTGCTGCTGCTGCTGCTGCTGCTACTACTACTACTACTACTACTACTACTACTACTAATAATAATAATAATAATAATAATAATAATAAATGACTGGTGATTAGACTAAAATAGACTGCATTAGATTAGTTTTGACGACAAGCAGAGATATTAGTCCGCCTACAAATTTTTTTCAAGGCATTTAGCCTATGTTGGGACTTTAGAGAAAATCGTGAAGTCGATAATTGATGATAAACCTGCTTGTATTACTTAACACGATGTTGTTGTATTGGGAGCAGATCAGCCTACCACTGGAATATCGATCTGAGACATGTGCCTGCAGACGCCCACGACAGAACAAGTGGTGCCTCTTCCTCCTCCTCATCCGCCTCCTCTTCCTCCTCCTCCTCCTCACTCTGCTCCAAGCGGAAAGGGTGCCACCAAGCCATTCCTAAGTGCACAGAGGTAATCATTCTAAAGACACCCGTGTGATTGGTGTTATTTTCTCTAAGGACTCTCGTGTGATTAGTGTGATTTCCTCTGAAGATACTCGTGTGATTGGTGTAATTAACTCTAAGGACTGTCGTGTGATTAGTGTCATTTCCTCTAAAGACACTCGTGGTGACTGGTGTGATCTCTTCTAAAGACACTCGTGTGATTCTTGTGATTAAAGATACTCATGTGATTGGTGTGATTTCCTTTAAAGACACTTGTGTGACTGGCGTGATTAAAGACACTTGTGTGATTGGTGTGATTTCCTTTAAAGACACTCGTGTGATTGATGTGATTTACTCCAAAGGCACTCATGTGACTGGTGTGATGTGATTGGTGTGATTTTCCTTAAAGACTCTGCTTGTCTGGGTTTCTGTCACAGGGTGAAACTGAGGGACCATTCGCCAGCCTCCGGCATCTTCTCTTCTCAGCCGAAGTCATGAAGAACATGAAGAACTGGTTCACCGTCCTGGTACATTCCCACCGTCGTCGCCGCTGGCTTCTTCGCCTCCCTGGTACGTACCAGAAGATAATAATAACGTACGGGCAAGATCGGTAGGGTATGTAATGTAAGGTAAATAAGTACGTAAGTAAGTTTGGACAACCCTCTGACTCGACACAGCGCTCGTGAATAAGCTGGTGCCCTGCGCTTGGCTTTCGAGTGGCGCTTTGGAAGTTTGGAATTTGTGATTACGAGTTACTACTACGATACTGAAACTACATTGTGTGCTTTGTATAAAACTGTACCATATGACTACAAGCCTCTATGGATTGAAGACATACTGTATGATGCGATGAATAACCAGATATTCCAATTGATTAATGATTGATGTAACTAGGCTACCCTATTAGCGGAACCTTAACCCTGCTACCAAGCTTTTTTTGTAACACGGACTACCGACTGGATTTGTGTGACTGGTTTTATTATATCATAACTTGTACAGCATTGGATTCAGCATTCATTTCTCTACAGAATGGTATATTTAGTTGTACATTATGTGAATGCACCTCGAAATTACATCACTTTTAACAAAGGAACCCATTAATTAGCAATATTGTATATTATTGCGTACATTTTGTACATTTTGGATAAACAAATATAAGATTATGTGGTTTTGAAACTAATCTATGTATAAAAGATACACAAAATCATCCCTACACATCTTCTATATAGTCAGCCGTACAGTCATACAATAATCCATACATATATACTGGTTTACGTTGTACTGCTGTATTCAGCCATTTTCACACAGATTACGCGTAATATTATTTATTTTGATCACTTCCGGTATTCAAAAGACAAAGATGTAGGTATGCAAATGAAGCCCTTCATTCCCTCTAAAGAATGGTATCTTTGTTTCTCTTCCAGAAAGACAAATGAATACGCTACAGACAAAAACTAAGGGGAGTCCTTCCATTCTGATTTTTCACGCATATTACGCGTATTATTATTTATTTTGAGCACTTCCGGTTGTCTTCAGGTCAACTCAGTGACCATAGAAATGTAGCCCCACATTCCCTCTATAGAATGGTATAATTTGTGTCTCTTAATATTAAATGACGGATAAGATATAGTCGAAAATCTGGGGGTGGTATCCCCCCCTGGTACCTCGGGTATATTGGGTATAACTTTTGAACGGTGTGAGATATCATCTCACATTTTACCTCAAAACGTGTGTAAATGAACCCCCTACAGCGATGAATAACCAGATATTCCAATTGATTAATGATTGATGTAACTAGGCTACCCTATTAGCGGAACCTTAAGTTCCGTTAGGTTTACCCATTGTTACCATTGTACACGACTGTCTATTGTCTAAGCTAGCCTATAATGCTTGTATTATGGTGATCAATAAAGTATATTGATTGATTGATTGTTTTCCATCATGTAAAGTACAGCCAATCATATTGACACGATTTGTTATAACGTTTTTTCCAGGCTGTGCTCATAAAGCTGTGCAGCGGTCGCAAAGGGAGCGGCGCCATGCTAAGCAGCAACGCCAAGAGCTGTAGTCACCTGAAGATGTCCTACGTTGAGCCGCACAAGGCCCTGACGGGCGGCGGCGGCTGCGGCGGCGGCGGCGGAGGCCAGGGACCGACCTACCGCGTCCTGCCCGACCAGCCGCAGCCGACGACCAGCGACACGACGACAAAACGATTCGCCAACGTTCGGCTGCCTCCGGAGATTATCGTCAAAACCCGTCCGGTCACGGAACAGCCGGAGCTGGGTGGGGAGGGCGGAGGACTAAGGGAGAAGGGGCGAAGGGAGATCACCAGCTGGGTATGATCGAGAGGAACGCACCCCCACCCCACCCCTCCCCCACCCCAGTTCAAGAACCGGGAAGAGGAGGACTGAGGCGTCTGTCTGTCGTCGAATTCTGATTCGGCGCTGTCGTCACGTGGCAGAGGAAAGAACTGTCGGCGGAGTTTGGCTGCACTGACAATGGCGCTACACAATCAACCGTTCGTGATCGTCGTCCTCGAAATGAGTGGAATGCGTCGTCGTCGTCGTCATCATCATGAATCGTTCACTGCGAGCTGCATCGTCGTCGTCTGAGTCATCATCATAATCATCATCATCATCATCATCACCACCATCATCATCATCATCATCATCATCATCATCATCATCATCATCATCATCATCATCCTCATAATCATTTCTCAGTCGCTGCCATCGTTATATTTGTCATCACCTTTGTTTTCGTCATCATCACTCCTCTGCCATGACCATAATCCATTGTAGGACCTTTTTCGTGATTATGGTCACAATGATGATAATCATCATTTGGGTGGCCTACTTTTGAATCCTCCATCCCCATTGTCCGCATCGCCTACCCTTCCCCTAGGCTACGCGAACTTTCGCACAACAACACGACACTATAAGGCAAATAGATCTTGCAGGGCCAACCGTAATAATTTATGAGGTGTGGGCGCTTGGATACAGCCTCGTTCAGCAAATGGATTCTAATTATATACAATACATTACAGACCAGAGGTGTCAAAATGCCGACCGTTGGCCATTTCTGGGCCCCGACGATGTTTTTCTGGCCCACGAAGCGTTCATAAAGACTACTCTGATATTCGTGACTGATAATGAAGATCAAAATTAAGACTTTATAAACCTAATCTGACTATTTGTATGCTAAACTGCACCACTTAAGAGTTAGTTATGCAAAATTTTACAATTTTCTTGAGCTGGACTCACCGTGTCCCACCACCTAAACCCCAAACGGTCAAACAAACGGTCAAACCCCATTTAGCTTTGACGCCTTCTGCACCCTTGCCCGCCTGGAAAATATTGTCACTGGCCCACCATTAAAAAAAGGTTTGACACCTCTGGTACAGTCTACAGACTGTCTGAGTTAATGCTTAAAACACATTGTATTTATGTATGCTATGTATGTATGTATGTTTTCATTCATTCATTATTCATTACTTGAATTTGTATAGCGCCTCTTCTAGGAAATACTCAGAGGTGCTCCCAACCCCAGCACGGCCAACAAGACCATTTTCAGTTGAGGGATAAATGCCTGTATGTATGTAACTATGTATGTATGCATGCATGCATGTATGTATGTGTTTATCAGAGAACTTGCTTAGCGACCTTAGTTGCTCACACGGGCGCTCCGGCATGGCTACATAGGAACCCGTGACAGATTGTTCCAGAGAAACAGATCCAAAGAAGAAAAGGCACGCCCAGATCGCGCCGACTTGCCAGAAAGCGGGACCATGAACTGGCCATGGGAAGCCGAACGCAGCCGGCAGCGACCGGGACAGCCTGCGACCAGTGTGAAGAGCTCCGAGATGTAGTCTGGTTCCGATAGAGCCGTCCAAGCCCGGCCCATGAGTAGCATTGGTGCACAGCCCTCGTGTGCAACCCCCTCTTCAGACGACTTTTATGGACGTCCCCTGGCGACGCTTCTGAGACCTAGTGTTGATAACTTAAAGACTGGCAGATTCTAAGCTTACCGTATCGTCATAATCATCATAACCAACAGCAGTTCCATATTTGTCGTCATCATCATTGTAGGCCACTCATCGTAATTTTAATCATGATCATCATCACCACGTCCATCATCGTTGTAGGCAATGTCAAAATTTCATTATGATCTTCATCCCTGCCAGCATTTCCATGGGCATTAGATTGGACCCATATAGGCTCTATACCGGTCCCATATGGGAATGGGGTCCTATAATTATATGCTCCATATTGTAATGTTTGCATGGATCATCATCATCTTCATCATCAGTGTCATTGTAATCATCATCATCATCATGTCTGAAGTTGGAATTCTCATGCATCATGTGATATCACAATCCACTGTTAATCCAATTCTCTGTTGCAAAGGGAGATGGTTATCCCTTTGGTTTTGTTTTTGCACTTGAACCAGAATCACCCCACCACATTCAACCGGAGCTCTGAGCTGGATTGTTGATGAGACGAGTGTAATAAAAATCTGTTACTTTACCTTAATATTATTCTCAAAGGCGCTACATGAAAACTAAATATCTCAGGCACAACTTATAAACTAAATAACTCTAGCTACTTAAAAGCTAAATTTCCAAGGAGCTACTTAAAAACTAAATCACTAACTACTTAAAAACTAAATAACTAATTCACTAGCTACTTAAAAGCTAAATTTCCAAGGAGCTACTTAAAAACTAAATCACTAACTACTTAAAAACTAAATAACTAATTCACTAGCTACTTAAAAGCTAAATTTCCAAGGAGCTACTTAAAAACTAAATCACTAACTACTTAAAAACTAAATATTTCAGACACTACTTAAAAGCTAAATTTCTGAAGCACTACTTCTAAAACTAGGTGCATGGACAAGCTTTATTCATGAGCACTGCGTTAAGTCAAAGCAGTTATCCAGAATCAAGAATACGATCAGGTTGTTGGGAGCTCAGACATGGAAAGAATCTGATGAGTTGTTACGGTGGATTGTTTGAGGGAAACGTGAGGACGGCAGATGCATTAATCAGATAAGAGTTCTTGAAGTGGTAGGACTTTTAATGTTGTATTGCATTTAGACGGAGTGACGCTGGCTGAATGACAGAGGGCGGAGAAAGGAAGAGTTTGTGTAATTCAGTTGGGAGATTATTTTGAGTAGAGGTGCAGCGTGAGATTTGGACGAAGTTAGATAACTTCAGATGGGTGGGGATTGGGGACGGGTGAGAGTGAGGTTTAAAAAAACACTTCTTCTGAAAGGACTTCTGATAGTAATCTAACTGATAGGTAATCAAGTAAAGAGTTAGACAATTACAAAGTAAACCAACATAAAGAGATATCATGGTCATATAAGCATAAAATTCATTAATGAAAGTTTTTTAAAAGCAACCATTTATTGACAACGTTATCTCAATGAATATGCATTACCACTATTCTAGTCAGAAAGATAATAGTTATTCTAGTACAATAATTATTACTATTATAATTATATCATGAAAATAAAACAATTACAAGAGATTATTATATAAATACTTTTTGATTGCTATTCTACATGTACAATTATAATTTTCCAAGAAAACTAAGCAGTAAGGCACATGTAATAGCTATGCAACTGAAGAGGTTAAATTGCTGCTCCAAGGTCATGGATCTCCAAATTTCTTAAATCTAAAACCCTAAGTCTACCTGGTGAATCTGCAATCCATGTTTGTTTACTCGACAAATGCTCAAAACACATCCACATTGTAACCATTAGCAATTATACTGGTTTCTGTCTAAATCTGTTTAACACTTTAACGATGACAGTGCATTAAAACAACTGGGAAACCAATGCAGCTCATCATTAAAGAGTTCTGCACAATGGGGGACACCATCACATGAGCCTTACAGGTGAATCTCCCTCTCAGGTGAGGGGTGCCCCGTTAAGGTGGCAGATCTAAAATCAGAGGTGCCAGAGATCCAAATGAATTTAACCATTGTATCTGATCTTCTTTAAATGAACTAAAATATATGAAAAACCTCTAAATAAAACACCTCAACTGAATCAGAAATTCCAGCAAACTTCCTATGGAACAATTCTATTTCATTATGAATGTCAAACTGCAATTCACACGGCCTATTTCAGCTTTCCTACATTAAAATTCTAACTACGAAACATTTAATCGCATGATCACATTTTTGCTACACCAGTTTCCACCTGAAAATGAACCTAAAATAAAGTAGTCCAGATTTCCCTCTATGAAAATTCTAATTACTAAACATTTAATCGCATTATTTGTATTTTTGCAACACCAGTTTTACATCTTCAAATGAACCTAGAGGTAAACACTTCCCTACAAATCACAATATATGATACCACAATATATGATGCCAGACTACCCCAGGCCAGTTCCAGTGCTGTCAAGTAGTAGGGGCAATCTGGCTATCACAGACAAGCCCACAGGATGATGTTGCCTATTAAACTTACAAAAAGGGTCATGATAACACTGGAAATAAAAAATCATTAAGAAATGCTAATACAAAACAGTTCATCAAAAAAGAATTTTTCTGTAAGACAACCTCCAGCAATGTTAAAATTAATGGTAACACAAAGCTTATCCTTACTTGTTACGATTACACAATGTGTTGCAGGCAGAGGAATACGCTTACAATCTGCAGGCATAATGAAACCATTAATGCTAGGCAGTGATAAGGCTGAGCACTTTCAGATCTCCTAGTGACTCCCTATCATTCCTTCCATACAATCAGAAATGCTTCATTACAGGATAGGCAATGGGCTCAATGTCCCTGCATGATGACTGTTGGCTATAACGAGTTTCACTCGACGCCAACTGACTCTCACAAGACTCCGGTTGTAGCGACTTCCTTTTCTGCACCATGCTGACATACGTGTTTCGGGAACGACTTGGACGATTCAACTCGACAAAGTTCGGCTGCGTTTCTCTTGTTTCGGAATGCTTTGTCGGACATTCCATGATTTCAAAATTCTTGCTGAGGCAAAATTCTATTTGGGCTATGTACTGGGTCTTTGTTTCCTAAAAAATCCAGAAAAAGATCTGTAAAGGTCATGAAATAATTGCCAGCACCACTGTGAGTTTCCTATAAAGTATTGTGATTCAGCATGTGCTGCACTTTATTTCTCAAAACAAATATATGCTAATGGTTCATTTCGTGGAAGTTGGAATGAAACATAATCAGAGTCTCAATCCATTGGAATAGCGTCATGAAAATGTGATACATGCGAATGTTGCTTCAACGCAAAACTTTTCTTTGTAAAAAAATGAAGAGAAAATACACATTTACATATGACATAAGTTTAAACATCAGGTGGAAAAGTAAAGTCTATGGTCCATGCTTTGGTTTTTACCTTGTCATATACGCAGGCGATCTTAGGTTGAGCTCCAAGACCATCGGCAAGTGCTTTTATGAACTCCGCATACTGACAATACACAGAAACAAGAACATTGCCAATGCAATAGTCCATCAAACCTAACTGTAATTCTTACCTTAGATTACAATACAGACTCAACCTGATTCTCTCACAAATTACCAACTAGCCATGCCTCAGATTCTATGCGACTTCACACGTGTTACAAATGTTCGTAACAGTAATAATAATAATACAAAACTTTTAAAACTATCCTATTCTGAAACTAATTAGACTACCTTTGATATGAGGCAAAAACCAAACTAACCGGCATAAAGAAAATGAAAAAGCACAGAGCATCAATTGGAGTTAACAGCAGTTCAGCTCAGTGTACACAAATGCAGTAATCAAACTTAACTATACCGTTGTATAATGGCATCATGTTTATTCATGAATACCACAACAGGGCAATCATCATTATGGTAATTACCTAAACATCATGTTGAGAGATATGCTGTGTGCATTGGGCGTGAATACGTGCATTCTCACTGAGAAATGTTTTAGATTTGCAGTACACCAGTTATTATACCATTGACCTTTTTGTTCCCCGTGTTAGGACCACATGGCTCAATCCAGGTCCTGTGCATAGGTCCCTCTCTATGGAATCGACATCCTCTACGCTCATCTCCAAAGAACCTACCTCGCACTGGGAGCGCTTCTGAAAGGCTTATGCTATGAGAAGCGCTTTAATGATCAAATACAATACAATACAATACAATACCAAACAGTACCTGTTGCACAATCTGCATTTCAAAGAACCTGTTATGTTACACCTTTTAACAAGAACTACAACTGTTATTTATTAAATCACTACCATAGGCAACTTAACCTAAACTAGCTGACATTTATAAATTTACTTAAAACCAGCTAATTTATGCAAATTTACTTAAAACCAGCTACCCGTAGTCCCGTAATTTACGCAAATTTACTTAAAACCAGTTAATTTATGCAAATATACTTAAACTTTTAAACTACCTCATAAGTGTTGTCATCCGATGGTGTAATACCTCCATTACTCAGAATACTACAAATAAAGTGCAAACACAAAAAACATTTAAATACTTCATAAGTAGGTTACCAAAACTCTGCCATCTCTGGATACTTGCAAGACACCAATTTCCACATAACAATGTACACCAGGCTTTACTTAAAACATCCCTCGTTATACAATTGACGATATAATGCAGTTGGGTACATGGATCTATTATTCTCTTTATTATACCACTCATCACATGGATCCTAATCTCAGTCAAGTACAAAAGGAGCCCTACAAAAGCTAACGCTTATACAGAGTTAGGCCCCTATTTCTGTGTTGTCTTCACATTTCTGAGTTAACATGCAAATAGTTCAGTTCTTCCATTAATCCTAATTATAAGTATAAGTAATACTTTAGAGTATTAGTTCAGCCCTGCAATATAGTGGTCCTTTATGTGGTTGCTAAAAGCCAGCATTGTAAACACCAATCCGATCTTTCAAATATGTGGCGTTGCTCATAAATGTCCTGCCAATGGCCAGGACTAATTCACAATTGCTAGCCACTTCATCTTGAACCTCTATATCCTCTTGTCTGCAACTCACCTGCCAAGACTGTCCCTCACTCTAAACTGAAGTTATCTCCCTCAGTCTGTTCACAGTTCTTAATGTTTCCCACAGCCGGTATCACGAAATAGAGTATCCTTCCTAAGACTATCGGGGGATGTATGAATTTATCCCCCCGGAAGGAATAAACCGGTTTAGAGTAAACCATTCTATCCCCCTTCGTCATACGCATCACGATAGCCTCGACGAATTTCCAGTCAAAATCACCAAAAACGAAGTAAATTGATTTCAGGTCGACGTACAAACTAAAGATATGCAATTCAAAAATTGTATGTGTACAATAAATCCAATACAGTACGACCGAATACACTTAGAAACCGCCAATAATGTAAATTGAAGCAAATACTCCAGTTCGCTAAGGGGGATACTCATGTTGAATACTCTATTTCGTGACACCGGCTTCAATATGCACTTCTGAATTGAGGGCATTATCAGATTACAATATTGCATTGTATTGTAGCAAGGTACTGGCACACAATATATGCCACTGAAATATGACAATGCCCCAATACAACATCTTAGAAGTACTTCTAAGATCTTGTAATGCAATTGTCTAGCAACAAGAAACATTGCTGTAAAGCCATGCGGCTGTAAACCTCCTTCAGAACTACACGGTATATCCTCATCTCTTATTGAGATTGAACTTGTGCAGCTCCATGACTCCACAGATCAAGATATCTTCTAAGTAAGGATTATTTTCACTGTGGGTTACAATTTAAGATTAATTAAAGTAAAACGTCAACATAGCCAGAAA
The DNA here is from genome assembly GCA_020284085.1 of Aporrectodea caliginosa. Taxonomy (NCBI): domain Eukaryota; kingdom Metazoa; phylum Annelida; class Clitellata; order Crassiclitellata; family Lumbricidae; genus Aporrectodea; species Aporrectodea caliginosa. The sequence goes on from JACEVL010000070.1 coordinate 2,764,019, forward strand.
TTTATGTCACATGTTTCATGTTTATTACAAGTTTCAGGTTAAAAGACAATAAATTCCAGTTAAACAAATAAATACAGCACAAATTTGCAAAGTATCATTATATTTAAAAAAAATGAATAATAACAATTGAAAAGAATAATAATAATTGAAATGATAACAATATACTAAATAACAATAAAACTGAATAAATCATAAAATAATACGAAATTAAATACTGAAAAATAGATCTGCACGGAAAGATTTCACGTTACCTTGACAGATCAAAGGCTTTACGAAGTTCTACTCCTTTTCCAAAGTACTTCAACTCACAGTCAACGTCTGCAACACTCACAGCGCAAGTGCCATGCTTACACCACTCGTGCTTCCTACATTTACAAAACACGGCACAACATCTAAAATACTGCAGTAAAAAGCAAGCACTGAACCAGTCAGCCACTGTGTTATGTCTGAATCCATTCAGCATAATATTTCTGTCCATCTTAACATGCACTCTTTTAGACCAATAAGACAGCCAGCTGTACAGCACTTCAGTAAAATACTTAAAGGCACTGTATAAGCATACTGATACACTAGCACATGTATACATTCAAGTAATGCCTACATTTAACTGCCTGGCTGCTCTGTTACCATCCATGTTGCAAGGTGAGCACACTAATTAATTGGCTACCATGGCCCACGGCAGTTGAATGCTAAGAATGAACAAGAATATACAACATATGAATAAAAATTCTAGAAAATCATCACTTATTGTGCTTCTCAAATGTGACAGTTGTTATACTAGCACTATGTGCAAAATCTAATCTTTACCATCAAAAGCTCCAAATGACTTACCAGAATCCGTAGAACTGACTTTCACGGTAAAGATTTGGCCAGAACTGCGCCAGTTGAGGCAAGATTGGCTGTCAACAGAAAGATTTAAATGGCAAACTTTAAGAAAATTATTAATCCGTAGGTCAGAAAAGCCATCAAATGGCATCACATGATGAAGTGTTAACTTGGGAAAGCATTTCAAAGCAATAATTTCTATAAGCTCCCTGAACTTGTTATACCAGCTACTGCTATAAAACTGGCTCTTGGGAAAAGCAGACGACATACTCAGAAGGGATTCCCTACGGTGGGGAAGCAGATGATATACTGAGATGGAATCGGTAAACTATCATGGAGGGAAAATGAAGGGAAAGAGAACATGAGGAAGACCTAGGCAGATGCTGCTTGACTGGATGATGGTGGATGGAAACATTAAACTGAATGAGAAAGCCCAACATCGAGAGGAGTCACGCCATTGGACGTTTGAACCTGCCCAAGTGCAGAGAATTTAAAGAAGAACATGAAAGAGGTCAACTCATTGGTAACTTGGTAACAAGACATTTATATAGCGCCACTTAAGAGTCTTTGCCCTTAAATGTCTTAAAGATTGGTTCTGATTGACAATAGAAATGAGTTGACCAATTGATAAGTTGTTTTCTACATGCTGTCAGTGTAGAAAAGTACAGTGGCAGTTTGAAGAGGCATTAATGTCAAAGCAAAATGATCAACCAAATGAATAATCATTGATGGAAATCAGAAAAAGCTTCTTAGTTTGCAAAAATCTGGACCTACAGCCAGAGAGTCTGGATCAAAGTCGACCCCAGGACTTGAAACGTTGCAGAACTCTGGACCTTGTGACGTTCTTAATGACGGCCTAAAGAAACAAAGCAACATAGATGCAGAAATCATAAACAGGTAAATGTGTAACGAAGATATTTACTCAACGAGAAACACAAATTCAAGAAGAAAATTCAGAATATGATAAACATATGAAAAAATTAACTACAAAATATAGAAATTACATTTTAACTCTGAGAAGTTCAGATTTAAATTTAAGTACATTTTAACTCTGAGAAGTTCAGATTTAAATTTAAGTACATTTTAACTCTGAGAAGTTCAAATTTAAATTTAACTCGTTATATTTTGAACTGTGAGAAATGAAACAATTCTGGAAGTATCTCCCCATTATCTTTCTGGTTTGAAAAAGTTAGTTTTGGATTCATAAACACTGCTTACCAAAGACCATGGACAGTCCAAGTAGAAACATTGTTAGGAATGTGACAATCATGACTATGCTAAAAACATAAAACCCACACCATTCAATATCAAACACCTCGTTTAAAATGTCAAAAGTTGTCGCTGTCATAAAATGTAAGCACTGATGTCTATAAATGCACGAATTTCTGTTGGTATTAAAAATAATTGCTCAAACTATCAGCATCTTTGAATATCTTTGAAGGGGCTCTACATAAATTCTAATTTGATTGATTGACACAGGTCATGAAAACCGTGATCATCACATGAACTGAAAAGCCATCACAACACCCTATGAAAAAGGGTGTAGCACAGCATTGGTAATTTGGTAAATGGTCCTAAAACAACTACCTTTGCCCTCTGTCAGTCTAATGGTAGATCAACATTGAACTTACTTAGAATCCTGACATGCAATTACAGAGTACACTTAATACATGATAACCTGCTGCAGGATGTTCCATAGCAGCAGACCACAACAGCAATTAATCAATCATTATAGCAGGAGTTCTCGAGGTCACACCAGAGTCTGACTAGAACCATTTTGGTCAGAGGTTCAGAACTCCTCCTGGCCAGAACGATATTGCAAGATTTCTGTTTCATTTCAATCCCCCTTGTCAACTCATCTCTGAAATGATTATGTCGACTGTATATAGAGATGGATAGCGAGAGAACTGGTCGCCCGCCCTTACATTCGGGGGCTTAGAAAAATGAAGTCATAACTCTACATTACCCATGGATACTTCCAATGGTTAGCTCAATAGACAACTCTTCTTCTTTTATGATAAGGTACTTGATATATCTCGCAAAAGTTGTTGAACAAACTGTGCCGAGTTTACTCACGCTCACACCGTTATTAATATGAGGCTAATTAATTACACACTAACTGCTGCTGTCAGTGCATCATAAAAACATCCTAGCAATTATTGCAATTAAGCACCTTAACAATGGAAACACATTGACAAACAAGACATTAAACTCAAGCTCCTATCACATGCCTTACAAATGTACACGAGTTCATTACAGATGAAATTATATTTAAATAAAGCCCTTGTTCTGTGTTAAAAAGTTAGTCAACCTTGGATAACGTCACACAAGGGCATCAACATTATGAATACAAATTTATGCATATATACATAATCATTTTATATAGCACCTTCACAGAACCTCCACTCTTTAGTATATTTCCCTTCTGTATCAGACCAAGAAACTGGCCAAAAGCTAACATTCGAATTTCAAATTTGAATTTGAAATTCTGCATCACATACTAAGGTGTCTGTCACATGATAGCAAAACCCTTTCACTGGATTTTTCCACAGGCAGATAATTAGGCAACTTATTGAATCGTGAACACAGTCATTACACATCTTTTATATTCACTGCATTTTTACACTAGAAAAATATATACATATGTATTAGTATTAGAGGTAGATCAACAAGGAAGTACATTTACAATATTTACAACAGTTTTTGAAAATGCTCTCCTTAAGTTCAAAGTTCAGTTCTGCACAACAGGAAACGTTAAGAATCATAAACAGACTGGAAAAGTGAAGCAGATATCTTTAAATCTTTCTGACCTACAGGTGGGATATAAGCTCTGACCTCTAGAAAGACAGTCCAGCACATCTACCACTAGACCACACAGTTAAGACATAACCAGCATAGGGCTTTTGCTGTAGTGGGTCCCTCAATATGGAATGACCTTCCCCCTGCAATTCGTAGCAGGATTCTGGAGGGGATTTCACTGGCATCTCTTTGCTGCTTAAAGACCTTTCATTTTCTCGGGCCTGTCACGCCGAGAGCGCTTCTGAATAGCTCTGCTGTGAGAAGCGCTTTACAAATGTTCAGATTAGATTAGATTAGATTAGAATAGAATAGACCCACACTACATACATAGTTGTACATTTACATTACGTTACAGTTTCATGCATAATGCATGTGTGCAAATAGGTTAAATGTATCTAACCGTTATGTTGTTGGCATCAATGCATGCCGTCATTGCCCATTGCTGAGCAAAGACGAAATGATCCCAGTCCCACTTATCATGTCGATTCAGGCTCAATGAACTGAAAGCACGAATCAGATAATCTTCTATAGACTTATCTGTGGCAACAGTCATGATAATAGGTAACAAGAACAACAATACAATATACAATAGAACAGTATTTGATATTACCCTCCTTCCAAAGTTCAGTAAAGTATACACAGGCATACAACAGAACACTGACGACAGGGCTGAGCAACTGAGCATGAAGGACTTGCTCATGGTACCTATATATGGTAACGGTCTCTGGACAAACACATACTTTCCAAGTTACTAGCCAAGTGCTCTAACCAATCAGCAACTGTGCCACAACAATGGGTAACAATTCAATGTAAACACACAGACATACATGTATAAGCACAGACAACAGCATACACACACATTATGCCAACGAGCAATTAGTGACAGTAGTGTCTGCCTTATTAGACAATACTTCCACACAAGAGTTCATTCACAAATGACTTCCACACAGCCACTCAAAGACAGACAGATAACTAAAAGCAGATGGAAGTTATGATCTTACGTGCATTCGTTCAGCCCCAGAATAACGGTGATCAGGAGAGAAAACTGGAATTGGGCCATCACGGCTGAAAACACAAACCAAGACAATAGAAACAGTAAATTAAAGGTTTGAAATTATGCAAGTAACTATTATTATTATTATAAATGAAGATTTATAAAGTGCAAATCAATATAACTAAATATACTGCACATGCGTTAGTAGTAGCTCGGCTTGGACTGATGATGTGAACACATGAACATGTAAGTCTTTAATTTCTTTCGGAAGCTTTCGATAGAAAGTTCAGGAACATGGAGTTCAATGGGCAGCACACTCCAGACTATTGGGGTAGATGCACTGAACGTTCTTCTATCCGTCACAGTGGTCTTTCTAAACTACACTGGCGTAGAGTTTTCCTGAATGCAATCAAGACAGACCACGAGCTGATAAACTAGCCTACATTCATCATACGCTCCATCTTACTTGCGTGATCTTTGCCGCCCAGTGTCTGTTGTTCCAGCGCGTCGGGTGCTTCGCTCTGCGACGAGGGGTGAGTTCCTTGTTCCACGACTCGCTTGGCTATTAGGCAGCGCCGTGCTTTCTCGGTTGTTGGCCCTTCAATTTGGAATGACCTACCACTTAAGCTCCGTTTTTTACTTGTAAGCCATCTGACAGGGTTCTACAAGTCCCCTCAAGTCTTTTTTTCTTTAGTCGTGGCTGGGCCCTCCTGAGTAGTTTCTTGAAGGGGCGCTATATAAATGCTCTGAATGAATGAATGAATGAATGAATTCATCACATAAATCTCCTATGTTGCAAATTACTTATTTTTCAGATTTGTCAACTGTGGGTCATTTCTCTTTTCTTTCAACCCAAGCTGTATTTACCCTTTCACATTCTCTTATCAACATCAGGATTGAATACTGCAGTACCATCTATGCAAGCCTATTTTGTTGCAATGAACAGCTTGAATGTGTGCTGTGTGGCTTGTCAGAGGCATTTCCAAATTTGGCCAGGTCACATGTTATTAATGTAGTACTTAATTGGCAGCCTGTTTCACATGGAGTTGAATTAACGTCTCAATATGGGTCTTGCGGAAGCTTTGTTGTTGTGTTCTTGGTCTCACAAGCCACAGAAATCTTTGCCCCATGACTCATGTTGTTACTTTTGCATACACCATAACCACTGCAACATGAATGCCTTTCAGTGGTTAAGCCCCCCATCTGGAATTGTGTCCATCTGGATCTGTGCAACTCCTTCAGGGCAAGGATGCTTTGTGCAGCACCCTTCATCAACACTTGAAAACTATTCACTTTACACTGGTCCTGGAATTGGAGCGCCCCTTAGTAGATAGCTTGAAGGGACTCCCTACAATGCTCTGATAGATTGAATAAACCTGAGTATGTTACAAATGCATATGACTATGCAAATAAGTGCTGAGAAATTAATTTGTAATTATTACGACTAGATAAGCAGGTGCTGCACTCTCGCACTTCAACTCGAGCTCATCAAGCCTTCTCATAAATTGGAGCATTTTCTTGAAAGAGTCTTCCATTACATTTAGATACTGTTGCATTCGGCCATTTGCAGCAAACATTCTCATTTGAACTGTCTTAAACACACTTGTTTAGATCAGACAGATGTGAGCAGCGCTTTTTTGAGGTACTAAGCGTTATATTAAGTACTTTGACACATACATGCATACGACTAATATTTCAAAACTCAAATCCCATTTGGTAAATAAAAAATTAAGTTAAAGGCTTGTTTCTTCTCGCGGTGTATGGCTCTGTGCCTCAATTTCTTGTACCTGATCGTTCTCGCTATAATGTTCCTTTGGGAGGCACATCAGGAACGGTGTACATAATGATTAATTTTATGCAATAATAAGGTGATGCTCACAGCTAAATTACATTCAAGATCCACATTCCTTACTGCATCACATGAGAAACTGTGTTATAACAAAGCCAATTACAAATAACGCTGGCACACAATTAATAGTATAATTATTACCATTAGTATTATTAGCATTGTTATTTAATTATTATACCTTAGGTAAGTGTTCTCACCCAGGATAGAAAAAGACAGACTATTACTGATATTTGGAATGACTGTTATAATTATTATTATTATTACTACAGTACTATTATTATTGTTTTTTACAGCCAAAGGTGTTCTGCACCCAAGAACTATGAATTTTAAATCGTTCAGGAGAGAAGCTAATTTATCTGGAATGTCTAGATCAGGGGTCTCCAGAGTACGGACACGGGCCAAATAGGGCCCACAGCCAGCAATCTGCTTCATGGGAACTCTCCTTGAATGACCAACAAACTAAATTGGGAAAATTGAAAATTTTAACGGCACTTGTACTCTGACATGCATAATTGCCAAAATCCATGAAGGCTGTTTGTAAAACATTGTGCCTGATATGCAATAACACCATTGCAGTGCTTAAAGAAGGCTACAATAGGAAGAGACATTATCCAATCCAAGCATTCATCGCATTACTCACAATTCACTGGGCAGCTGCCGGGCGCAGAAAGGGCGGCTTCTGAGGTTTGGCCCGTGGAACTTTAAAAAGTCAGAAATTTTGGCAGAAGTAATGGAGAAACTTTGGAGACCCCTGGTCAAAGATTGACAAATCAGTATGACACAGTATTTTGGGCCGTCGCCCAGCAACTGCTTCAACGCCACTGTACATGACTGTATTAATGTAACCATAGCATCTTAAACTTCTAATAAACACTTAAATTTGCTACAATACAGTGAATATCCTGACAAACAAAATGGACAGCTAAACAGAAAACAGATGGAAACAAAGCAACCAAAGAACACCAACACACATGTACTGAAAGTTGATAACTGGCAACATCCTGATCATGTACATCTACCACTAGTAGGCCTAAGAAGCCTATGAGGGCAAATAATGAGGCCAATCTTGTAACATTCCCCATCTGAATAGGGGAGGCATGTCATTCAGTTCCCCCCCCCCAAAAGCAACAGCAAATAATGATTACTTCATATGCATGTATATATGCAGGTAGTAATTATGAGAACACTTAATAAGCACATTTTAAGTACCTCACAAAAGCATTGTACCTATGACAATCTAACAGATTTACAGTTCCCCAAGTGTACTTGAAGACAGAACAATGTCTGCTGCACAGAGTCAAAGGCAACAGCATGTAATGCAGTGGCAGGCTGTTCCAGGAGGACGGTCGATCCAACAGACAAGAAGGCATGATGGGCTAGAGCTAAAGTGAAGCAGCATTGCACATGCATATCTCCATAGCCGTAGAGCACAATGATCGCCGATCCAGTTGACTAGAGACTGGCACACAGACCTCCGTGATGTATGTTGGGGCAGTTGCAACAATGTAGGCATGTGTCGCATAATGGTTTTGAAAGCAATATGCTTCACAGCAAGAAATCAGTGTAGCGTATCCCACATGTATGCAGTTATATGTGAATATTCATAAATTCTGTATTTACTAAGCGCTAAGGTCAATAAAATAACATGTACTGTCACTGAAGGATCAGCAAATGAAGGACTGGCTTAAAACCTCTACACAGTAACCGCCTCAAAGGAGGCTTGACCAAAACGCTTCATGTTACAAAGCAAACACTCAAACCAGTTGGCTACAAGTGGCACACAAAAATTGCACACTTAGGGATATCCGGAAGCTCTGCCTTTGACCATCAAAGTTTGATGGTGAGGTTATTGTAGCTTGTTGACTTTATCTGCATTCGTCACTCCTCATCCTTGAAGCATCATTGTCCCGGACTCTGATCAATGTGTCAACTGAAATGCTGGTAGGGAATCTGTTGATTGGGCTCTACATGTTTCAGTGCTTTTCTAGTTATCTGTGGACTACTTGATTATTGATGAACTTCAGTTCTCAATGACCTTTAAGTTTGAACATCATTTATGCAGCGCTTTTTAACATGATCTAATTTTGTCAGATACTTAAAAGGTGCTACATTAAGCATCCAGATGACTGACTAACAACACACCCAAAATGTAGGTCCTATTTTCCTGTTTGCCTTGAAGTGAGGAGGCATAACTGCACTGTACCCTAATGAGTGACAGAACACAACTAACCAAAGAGCTCTGCACAATGTGCATGATTAGCTAAACTTTCTACTCATTCCTTTATGCACAGGAAGCCATTGAAGCCAAACTGAAATTATGATGCAAAGTTATTTCGAACAGCTGAAGTATAATTCAGTTTAAGTCTACTAGGTTCTAAATCTTCCTACATGTTAAGTAATGCTAATGCATGCAACTTGTTTGCCTTCCTTTCACAACAGTCATGTGATATAATGAAAATTCGTTCACCTGAACATTTAGTATCCGAGGGTGTAAGTTTACTGGCGTTTTATTATATCTTTTGGCATGCTGCACGGAAGGTACCATGTTTTCTAATGACGATACTAATCCCAACCCCGACCCTAACCGACCCTCACGACACCCAACCTGACACTCACGATGCGAGAAAACCTACGCACCCCGATTCTAAATGTTTACTTCAAAATGATCAAAACACTAACAACAACAACTTCTTCTAACTCTATTACACTGCAGAGAAATTCATCAAAAACGTGTAACTAAACTGTCTATCACATAGCTTTGATTTTTACACAGTTGCATACATTAACTATGCATACGTCTACAAGCAAACATGCACACCCACGTCAACCTCACTCATCATGTGATTCTGACTGGATTCAAAAGGAGATAGATCTCAATTATCTACCCCTCGCTACTTATATAGCTACCTTACCTACAAAGTTCACAGACACTCTAAATAATCGTCTCACTTTGTGTTACCTTTGTCTGGGACAAAAAACTTACCAATTAACTCAACCACAAGTAGCCATACTGTCAATTGTTATTGTTCACCTACAGCGTTTTGCCTGTTGTTTAGTGGAAATAAACGAATATACATATTTCGGCAAACTTATAGTATCGTGGGCTGAAGGATCATACAGTCTCATCGGGCATGCTGTGCGGACGGTACCAGGTTTTCAATGACAACACCAACCCTAACCCTGACCATAAACGACACTCACGACGCCAGTAAACTTACGCACTATATCCTTCAGCCGTCGATACTAGAATTTTGCCCATATTTCGATGTCACCCTTTACCATAATTAAATTTTACATTATAACATTACAGATATCTGGGCAAATGAACTATGAAACGCAACGACCATAGCCACACAGAGCTGAAAGCCCTCTTCGTCAATTTTTACTAACCAGATTCTAAGTAACTTTGACGCCAACAAATACACAACTGGGTGGAACATCAAAACCTCAAAACTCTTTAAATGAAGCGGAACCAAACAAAGACAGCTGTTAGTAGCCGTCATGTGATGTGCAGTCCGATCACTCTCCATTTTCTAAAATCCCAAGCTCTTGCCAGAATAATCCCAAGATTGGCCAAAATTGTAAGTAAGTAAGTAAGTAAGAATATCCTTTAATAAACCAAAATTGCTAACCGCATTTTGGTGTACACACATCATAGTAGTCGCAATAAATCTAAATTAGCCAGTCTATCTTATTCAAGTCCTATAAATCATTCTAGTGATGTAGGTTCTTCGCATCAGGCTATCAGCGGGAGGAATGACACGATCATGGGCCCTGGGGCGGAGAGAATAAACGGAAGTTTTAAGTTTTTTTTAACAGGAGGAAGCAAGGCATGTTAGTGAGGACGATAAGCTCGTGCATTGTTCAAACTGTGGATAAAAGCAACAAACTTTTTTGTATTAAAGAAAAACATATTTTACGACTTTTCAGCGAGAGGCATCACTTAATTCATTTGGGAACATTACTTTAAAAATTATTGAAAATGTGCCGTAAACGCGGTACTTTTTTTTATTAGTTCGACCATTTGTGCGGGTTTTTTGGGCTATAAACGGACATGTTTAGGCGATTTCTTGTCAATAATCTTCATTATCGCCGATCCAGAGCTATATATTACCGATAATATATAGCTCTGCGCCGATCTAATCGTCAATTAAGGATTGTTTTCACATAATTTATTTTACTTTAAATTGTGCGAAAGCGTCTATTTTCTTGTTTGGATGTAATAAAACTTCATATATTTTAATTTATCTGTACGGTAGGTCAGAATTTAATTACAGCCTATGTTTAAGCGGTGCTTTTTATCGAACCCGGCTTTTCGGGTGCCCTTGCGAATTCCCGACCTAAATTCCCGAAATAGAATTTCACCTGGATTTCCTAAATCTATTTTCTTAGTTAAAAAATTATTATTTTGGGGTGATAAAATTTTTCTAACGGTAGAATTGCATTTTAGCTTATTTAATGACATTGGATAACACGCTGGCATGGAGAGCGAGAGGTACCGAGTTCGAGCCCCGTAGGGCGGATATGCTTTGTAGGCTGCTATTAGCGCCGTTGTATTGCAGGCTGTCTGTTCTGTTAGTAGTTAAGATTTAAATTGCATAACATGTACAGTGTACAGTGCAGTGCGTTTGTCAGGCGCTTAATAAAGATTATTATTATTATTATTATTATTGAATATATCCTGTATTTTAACTTGTTTTAATATTATTTATCTTGTCTGCCTGCGTAAATGGAAATTGGATTGATGAAAATAATTCTTTGCGTAAATAGTAGTTGCATTGATGACAGTTATCATGGACATTTTTATCCACTTTAAAAACAACCTCCCTGGTAATGTGTGTAATGCAATCATTGAAGTAAGAGAATACGCAAAAATACAGGATGTAATCAATGAAATAATTAAATATTACTATTGCTACCTGTATTGTTCACTCCAAGCTTTATTATTGTATTTCCCTTTTCCTCAACCTCGAATCCTCCTAACTTTAGCATCTACAGCTCATCCAAATTCACCAGCCTCAGCTGTCACCAGGTCACCAAGCATCATCATATTGCTTTCGTTCTTAATTCTTTACTGACTGAAAAAACCTGAGCACATCCACTTCAAAGTCCTATCGCTAACCTACAACTGTCTACAACACTCCCAGCCACAGTACCTTCAAGAACTCTTCACCATCAGCCACCCCACTCAACCCGATCCTCCTCCTAATCTCTCTCTCCTGTTCCCGAGTGACTACTCACCTGAAATTCTCCAACCGAGCCATATCGACTCTGGAATGAACTTCCCCTGGATTCCACATATTCTCAGTTCATCCACCAGTACCGCCACTCACCCCCCGTCATCTGCCTTAGGCTTCTCTACTTGTCACCGACAGGGTTTCCATTGCCAATAATTTTGAAGTCTCACCTCTTCAAGAATTCCTACGCTAATCCATCCAATCCTCTGCCTTTGAAGCTTTCTCGTCCTCAACAAAGCCAGCCTTAACAGTCGCTCTGCCAAATCTCACTGGCAACTGGACTTAGACCCCCACTGGACATCAGTCTTTGGACAACTCTCTGCTCGACACTGCTTGTTAATGAGCTGGTGCCTTGCACTTAGCGTTAGAGTAGCACAGTAGAAACTTTGAGTTTACGATTACAATTCATCTTCTTAATAATTATTATTGTGTTTGTTAATTGTTCTGTGTGTTACTCATTGCTTAGTTATTTGTGGGGACTGTGGATGGTCATAGCACTCCAGAGTGCTATCTGATTCTGGGAGGCCATATTGTTTATTTTGGAGATTGGCACGAACTTGGCAATAGATTCAACGAATGTAGCTCTGTCACATGACTGACTTCTTGCAGAACTTGCCACAAGTGACATGGTATTACCACTGAGGCAAAGTATCACTCTAGTTGTCTGACATGGTTACACAACCGTAGATGTTCTTATCATTGTCAGTGGTACAATTTATTTTCCATACCCTTGCTGTTGATGTAATAATGATATTATGGTCTTTGCTCAGCTAGTAGTTTACATAAATGATGTGTGATCTGTAAGCAATATTCGACCAGATTTCAAGCCTGTTGATCTTCAATAATGTATATTAACTGGTTGAAGCAGGTTGGGGGCAAATTGCCAGTACTTGCAACCTTCTAATCAGTGTCTGTCATTTGAATCTGGGTGTAAAAAGCAATGGTGTGAACATATAAGCAATTTGCATTTTAGTCACTTGTTTAGAAATTGAAAACAATTTTATTGTTTTTTAGGTTTGGGTCCGTATCAAGCTGTGCACACTACCAGTGTTTCATACATTCAGTGACTGTGATACTGTATCAGCATTTGTTGGCAGTTGAACTCGGAACAAATATCGTGAAGTTACAGAAGCCTTCAACGAGTTCACTCAATTGCCTCACGTCATTTCTGATACGTGCTAACTATACTGGAAAGCTTTACCATTCGTTCTGTGAACTCTGCTCACAGAAAACTATTTGTATAAAAAAAATCAGAACCACTGAGAACATTCCACCAACTCAAGATGCAAGTTTGTGCAAAACATTAAATGTGCCAGGTATCAGGCTAGGCATTGGTTTAGAACTGTTAGTGATACAGCAACCCAGAGAGTATGTATTCCAGATTTGTCTAAACGTAAAGCTTCTGTGAGCAGTCATTCCTACACTGGCATGTGATTTACGTTCACAAAACATGCCAGGAACCAGTGGCAACACTACGAGCATGGCACAAGTGGTACAGCTGGTCACCACGACTAAATGATTTAACATCACATCACTAAACAGCCATTGCACAGTCTTTCTAACTCAAGTGCAGGAAGGAAATACTGCCAGAAGACAAAGTTATTGTGCTGTTTGACTTTGCAGAGAATGATTCATTTATGGTGCAAGATTCAATACAGGGGTTCTACTTGGAGAACAGACGAAGAAGACTGGATTACTTGAAGAGTGGCATTTCTTTACAACCAGCCACGGAAACAGCGTGTGAGGCTGCAATTGTGAAACCCTCAACCCGAACCAGTGTATGGTACTCACTCCGGAACAACTGTATCGATGGACTCATGCTAACCAGTGGCGTAACAACCATGTAATGAGGATGGACAAAGTCAAGGAACCCCAAGGTCCGAAGTACCCCAAACTTTTTAACGTGAGTTCAGCAGAAACTTGAAACAACAAAAACTGTGTTGGACATACTGAAACTTATATCGAGCTTTCGCATCACGTCATCCCTATATGCCGGAATTGGCTACTGTCTGTGTGCTGTTTGCCGCTCTCCCAGTCATCCTCGCCATTTCAGAACGCTCGTTCTCCAAATTGAAAATCATAATGACGTATCTTAGATCCACTATCTCACAGGGCAGACTTGATGGCCTTGCTCTTCTTGCAATTGAACACAAATGTGGACAAATTGAATATTGATGACTTGATAGAAACATTTGTGAACAGTAAATTTGGAATATCCAAATTCATGCAGTATTTCTCTGAAGAATAACAGACTACAGTCTACATTACATTAGTGCAGTAGCATGCATAGGCAGCAGACCAATACATTTTGTTTTCTTTTTTTAAATCAAGACAATTTAACTTGAATTAAAATATCCATTGAACTATTCATCACTTAATACACTCATGAGGGTAACCTAGAAACCTATAGACTATGTCACTGTGCATGACATAGTACTCTCTTCATGATTCTTCATTGAATAGGCCTATGTAATTTACCTACAGTGTTAGTGTACATGGTCTAACTGGGTCTATGCATGTAACTAGCCTGTAAGCGACAGGCCAAATTGGCCAATACATTCCGGTTGTTTTCTGGTTCTGTCTTGAACTATTAATGTGACTTGAACTGTGGATTATTGATAATAACGTTTAACACTCTCGTTTTTTGCCTAACTGCTAATTTAAATAGCTGTAGATGGTGTAATGGTTAGCGTGTTGACATCAATCCAGCCATGGGAGAAATTTGGTTCACGATTTTTGCTCCATGTACGCCCCTATTAAACTCAACTACAATGAGTACACTGACCGTACACTGTCGGTGGAAAGATGAGACGGCATGTAGAGGACTGGCTATCCACCCGCATATATGCCGAGGCTAAGAAAATGAAGTCGCTAACACTTCATACCCATGGCTAGCTTAAGTCACTGCTCCTCCTTCTTCTTCATCATTATTTTCACTCTTTAGTCTCGTTAATGGGTAAGGGCCCCCAAGCAGAGTGTCCAAGGGCCTCCAGCTACGTTGTTATGCCACTGATGCTAACATGTCAGGAATCAACAATTTTTTTGAGTCAAATAGAAGATACATTATCTTGTGCTGAAACTATACACAATTGAGACTGGTACTTAGGCTGCATTATGGAGATATCTCATGAAAATCATGATGCTTTGGTAAACCTATGCAGCCTAAAGGTCCTAAAAAGTCAAATTTGTGGCCAAGACGCTGGGATGACGGCTGGATTCCGATTCCAGTTAACCATCTCTTTCTTACCATTGAGGACTTGGTCACTATTACTGTGTGTCAGTATAAACTTGACCAGACAACCGACAGACAGATCATGACTAACTGGAAACTCTTCACAGAGAAACATTACAACACATTAATTTTTAACTCCGCCACTGCTCGCTTTCTGGCAGTGCCAGTCCCAAGCCTGGATAAAGGAGGGCGACGCTAATGGTCTTTGTTACCACACAGCTAGTCGTTAAACAGAAAAAACCACCACAGTCGTAGAAATAACTGACAGCATAACGGACATTAAATTACAAGTGATACAAAATAGAAATACGTTGTAAAAATTATAAAAAATAGACGCTTTTGCACAATTTAAAGTGAAATACATCGGCGATAATGAAGATTATTGACAAGAAATGCTAGCTGTCGCCTAAACATGTCCGTTTATAGCCCAAAAACCCGCACAAATGGTCGAACTAATAGAAAAAGTACCGCGTTTACGGCACATTTTCAATAATTTTTTAAGTTATGTTCCCAAATGAATTAAGTGATGCCTCTCGCTGAAAAGTTTTAAAATATGTTTTTCTTGAATACAAAAAAGTTTGTTGCTTTTATCCACAAGATGAACAATGCACTGCCTTTTTGGACCTTATCCTCCTCACTATGTAGCACATGACCTTAGCATAAAATAGCATAAAATCCCAAGTTACTGAAATGGAAAAAGTTGTGCTGAAATATGAAATGCGTTTTAACAATCACAAAAATGCCTAGCTAAGACTGGCAAAGAAAAACCGAAGCATAGCATTGAATTAACAAAATTACGATATTTACAAGTAACAATAATAATAAACGTGTTTTGAGCAGGGTGCACAAAACCAAACTTTTTTCAAAATGAAAAGTTGGTTTTTTGGTTTTTGGTTTTATTTGGTTTTTTGGTTTTGGTTTTGAGATTTTCCTATTTCGGATCATAAAACTCATAAAAATGGCATAATACCATTCAAATTAATCAGATGCATATAAATGAAATTAACTAGAACAGTAGAACCGTAGAATGTCATAAAACGAAGTTAACAAAGACCATACAACAATTGCCAACAGAATTGAAGAGACGACATTTTGGCATTTAGAATTTAAAAAAAACCAAAAACCAAAATTAGAGGTTTTTTGGTTTTTTTGGTTTTTTTAAAAAACCAAAAACCAAAACCAAAAACCAAGCCTTTAACAGCCCTGGTTTTGAGCTAGTTTTTCTAATCTGATTCGCTGCCACTGTTGAAAAGTACAGTAAAAACTAGTCTGGCTAATTTAGATTTATTGCGACTACTATGATGTGTGTACACACTGTACACTGTACACCAAAATGCGGTTAGCAATTGGTTTTACTAAGGGATATTCTTACTTACTTACTTACTTGTAGACCTTAGAAACATCCCAAGATTGCTATGCAAAATCCCCATATCCCAAGTCGACCACACAATCCCAAGATGTTGGAAAACATCCCAAGGAGTGCATGTTAACCGTCGATAAGACTCCTCTGCTTGTCGATGCAATGTTGTATCGATCATAGCCTGAACTTTCACAAGTGATGTAAATTAGATAAATAAACTAATGCTCCAGGTTCCTCTTGGAATATAACTCATCGAGAGCGATCGATTTACCGATCAACCAGACCTTTAAATTGCTATAGGCCTAGGCGATCAAAAACATGTTTAAAAAAGTTTAGTAAGGTATACTGCTTGTTTCTTCTTTTGTTTGTTTGTTTGGGATCAATAAATTGAATTGAAATTTAAATCATAGATCTCTCTGAAACTCCGCCACAGGCTACCTCTGAGGAAGCCTGTGCCTGTCCCAAGCCAAGATAGAGGAGGAGGGTTCTCCGGTGGGCTTGCAACCCACCCAGGTAAAAAAACAAGCTAGCAACAGAAACAATGCAGAAGATTCATTCAACTCGTGGAAGAATGGAAAAACTGTGTTGCCCGATGTGCAGTCCTGCACGAGAAGGACTATAAGGTCTAAGGTAAGGTCTCTGGATAGATAGACAAGTATTTGATTTTGATTTGATTTTGATTTGAATGTAAAGCGCTACAAGAAATGTTTATAATTCTACGTCACAGGATGGAGCCGACCTAAGCGTCTTTGGTTCCTTGATGTTGCGCTTATATAAAATAAAATGGCGAATCTAAAAGGGGAAGGATTTTCGTTTAGTGAGTTATTTCGTTTGAAATTATTTTTATTATTATTATTTTCGGTATTATTATTTTCGGTTAAACCGTAGTTTACGTTGCTAAATTAATTTCCAACGAAATATGTTGCTAAATTATTAACTGTTATATCAGGAGACTTTCGACAGTTCTGATTGCATGTAACGTGATTAAATGTTCATGATAGCCGTCATCAATCCATCTTCCATTTGGATAAATCTTCTGCGGCAAGAAATCCGCCGCAGTAAGTAACATTTTCGACACAATTCTGCGGCGGAAGCGCTTTGCGCATGCGCAACCTTCGGCGCATGCGCATTGGAAAAATGCGGTACTTCCTATAAATTGGCGTCGTCAGGGTCGGTTAGGGTCAGGTTTGGCCTCGTGAGTGTCGGTTAGGGTCAGGTTAAGCGCTGTCGGTCGATTAGGGTCAGTTTTAGGGTTAGAGTTGTTTTTAGATAAAATGTCCAAAAAAATTCCGCCGCAGAAGTAAATTTTCGCGGGTTGCGTGGCGGCATTTTCCGCCGCAGAAGACGCCTTCCATTTACGCAAGAAATTACACCACTATTTGCAGTGGCGGCGCCAGACATTTTTTGTAACCAGGGCATAACCAGGGCAATCATAGGCCTACAAGTAACCAGCGCAGGGGCGATTTATGCCCCAAATAAATTCTCGGCAGGGCAAAAATTCTGGCAGGGCAGGGCAGTTGCCCTTGCTTGCCCTGGTGTACGTGGTGCCGCCACTGACTATTTGACGATACTCGAATTCACGCAGATTCGAAGGAAATAGCTGTCTGCTAGTTCCGAATGTCGACGTTGAAGCCAAGAAGAGAATACCATAGACCGTCATTATTATTGCGTTGCGACGAAAAGTACTGGATTGAAAACATAGTATTAATTTGGCGACGTAGACTACGGTTTAACCTTATTATATTACTCGAGGTAGGCATAATATAGGCCTTATGATAAAGTATGATAAAGTAAGTAAGTATATTCTTTATTACACCACTTGCAAACGCACAATGGGACATACAGCATAAAACAATTATTATAATACAACGGAGTAATAATTAGCAATTAAAGATGTAAATTAAAAGTTGTGTAAAACAACTGAAAAAACTATTATAAATAAGTCTCCAGGTTCGTAAATCTTTATCGTATCAATTTTAGGGTTCCACGTTCAAGAAGGAGAGAAAGTCACTCTTACAGCTAGAGCTGGAATTGTTCAGTTTAGAGAGATTGAATTTGCACAACAGAATAAAGATGGTAAGGTACTTATTATGTGTTACCCATAGTGTGAAAAGTTAAATTTAGTATGTAAGCGAATGTTTTAACAATAATTTACCAATTTTTGACTTTTGAGCCCTGGCTGGTTTTATTTGCTAAGACCATTCTCTGTCAAATATACACTCTGATGTTCCTCAAATTCCACAATGTTGAACTGAAGTACTGAACCGTTGCAGTCCGATTCTGTTGACATGGAATGTGATCTGACTTGTTGACATGGAATGTGATCTGACTTGAAGTGATTATCTGACCAAAAACACCAATGTGAAACGTACTATCTACATTCCAGAAATATCTAATTTTTGTTCCAATTTCAAATACACTACTGTCAATAGTGAAGATTTCATGAGAGTATTTATAAGAAGACTTGCAGTTCCATCCTCCCATAAGTCCTATTCCACAATCACAGTCACCGATATCACCCAGTTGTAGTTGAGTTGATACTTGTGTTTCTGGATTCATTTGAAGTGACTTCTTGAATGTTTATTGCTTGTGGAATATCTGAATTGATTAGCGAAAATTTAGTTTATTGTGATGAAATTGTCGCAGTTGATCGTGCTTCACTTGCAGAGGGCACACAGATAAAGTACTGTGTACTTTTGGAAGCCGGAGAAAAAATTGTATAATGTACAGTTACTTCCGAAACTGGCTAAGGTCACCTCAAATGAACCTGGAACACCGCATCATAGAACATAGAGGTTCATTTAGCTCTGAATCTTTATTTTTTAAGTGTTGCCAATTGACGACAAAATGCAGTAAAGGGTTAAGCTAGCCCTTAGGCAGCCATGGATATGAAGTGTTAGGGACTTCATTTTCTTAGCCTGGGCATATGACGGCGGGTGGCCCCAGTCCTCTCCATCGTCGTCTCATCTTCCCACCAACAGTGTACGGTCAGTGTACTCAATGTAGCTGATTTGGCTAGGGGCGCAGTTGGAGCAGAAATCTGCACAAATTTCTGTCGTGGTGGGGATTTGACTCTGGACTCTCAAATGACAGGCTAGCATGCTAACCACTACACTACCAAGCACATACAGAATGGCATGTGAAATAATTGAGTATTTTACAGATTTTGAAACTACCTATATAACTGTTTCAGGAATGATCGAAGTTTATCTGGATCACCGGCATGTGATATCACCATTTGGGGCTGTTTCACAAGCTCAAGCTCGGTTTGTGAGACGTTATACTATTGCAAGAGATGATGCATGCGTCTTTTTTATTCGACCAGCCGGCTCCGAGGGTAATGCTTTATGTTACAAATGTGCTGTTTGTCTAATCAATTAGATAATCAATTAGTTGCCCATCTCTGAATGTAATGATTTCTATTGTGCAGTATATGGTCAAGACATCAATTGATGGTCACAGAGTGAAATTGCAATCAATAACCATGATTCATTGCCGAAGCCAGGTTGAATGAAATCTGATAAATCAAAGAAATCAGAAGCAGGGTACAATGATTATGCAGGAAAACGAGAGTAAAGAAAGTTTACACCTGAATGGTGTATTCCAAAGCTTTGGGGATGCTTAAAACAACAGATTACCGGGTACCTCGATACTTCGTAATCGTAATCGTAATCAAGCATTTACATAGCGCCACTCAAAAAGAGGCGCTCCCGACCTGGGCCAGTCTCTTCACTGGTAAAGGGAGGTTTTCGGGCGCTTGCGGAACTGGAACTTACATATCGATCTTTGTTATGGCTCTGGCAGGAGTTTTGAAACATTTGTAGTTCTGCAGATTTCCTCTGGTGCATCATCAGCAATGGGTTTACATTATTAGTCTGCCATTGAATAATGTATACAGTGCCAAAATACTATACTTTTTAAAGCAATCATCAGCCTATTTTCATTACAAAGTAATCCTTTGCCAGTTGTAGACAATAGTCACTTGTAAGTGTTTGTAAACGCATATGGTCATTTCCTATAGGTATGGTCTGGATATGGTGTGAGTGCGAAGACGCTGATGGTGATGGTGAATGGGAGCCCCTTCTTCAAAGGGAGTCCGTCACTGTAACTGGGTAAGTCGTTCCTTCACTGCCTTGCCCCAGAAGGTGCCATGGACAAGGGAATGCACACGGAATATTTTAACCACTAGACGTAGTCCCTTAGTGTTAACTAAAGCTTTAAATGATGACTTAAGGCTGATCAGCCATTGCTTGTTAACTGTAAACTTGTTATCATTGAACTTAGATAAGAAGAGAAGACCAATTCTATGATTTTTTGTAATAGGGTGATTCCTGATACGGAATTCAACATATTTCTAAATGATGTGTGACTTCTCATGTACATTATGAATCAAATTTTTTGGCACTTTAATTACCGATAATAAAACTGCAACATCGACCCTTCTTAAGCATATGTAAACGCATATGGTCATTTCCTATAGGTTTGACGTGGAAGTGGTGCCCGAAGAAGCTGATGGTGAGGGCGATGGCGATTGGGAACCCCATCTTCACAGGGAGTCGGGAACTGTTGCTGGGTAAGTCGTGCCTTCACTGCCCCCATAAATGATGTGTGACTTCTCATGTACATTATGAATCAAATTTTTTGGCACTTTAATTACCGATAATAAAACTGCAACATCGACCCTTATTAAGCATATGTAAACGCATATGGTCATTTCCTATCTTCACAGGGAGTCGGGAACTGTTGCTGGGTAAGTCGTGCCTTCACTGCCCCCATGTGCTTAAACGTGTATACTTCTTCATATTGGCGTTTTAATTACCGATAATAAAACTGCAACATCGTCCGTTCTTAAGCAAAAAGCCTAAAAACGGTTTAGAACACTCTTTCCTGTGCAGTAACCAAAGCATTATTCCATACGCCCGCACTAGTCGCTTTAATAGCTTCTGAATTATTGGTCCTCGAATCTTATGAATGTAACTGGATGATATTAAGTGGGAAAATGGTCTCCATAGGCCTACTTTCAAGAAAAAAAAAGAAATTTATTGTTTTTAAAATATTCTGGTATTGATGTGTAACAATTTGGTCAATATAATTATGGACTTACTTGGCTTTAACTACTCCATGCACTGCATTTTAGTATGTTAGCATGACTGTTAATATTATTATTAATGTTATTACTGGTGTCATTAAACCCGGCGATGGTGTTACCTTCCAGAAGAGTAGACAAACTGTCATACACTACACTGGTGTATTGACCAATGGTTAGAAGTTTGATTCGTCCAAGGATCGAGGCAAGTCATTTAAGTTCTGGATGGAACAGGTCAGATGATCAAAGGACGGGATGAGGAAAACTAACATCTACCAGGATGATATATGGTATCTTGACCGATAAGGACTGTTCCGAGTAGCTCTATTGTATTGTATTGTATTGTATATAAAGATTTATATAGCGCCTCTCTCAGAATAACTATTCAGAAGCGCTCTCAGCACGAAAACCCCGGGGGAAAAGAAGCGTCTTTTATGTATGATGTATGGCTATGATGTTTGTACACCGAAATGCAGATAGCAATTGTTTGATTAAAGAATATTTTTATTTCTTTCAGATAAATCTAGGAGAGGCTGGCAAGATGAACAGTTCTTCTGGACGAGTTGCCCGCCATTTTCAGCTTCTGGACAGCCATGATTATTCTCGCACATGGCAGCATTTAATCAAGTGTTTTCTGGACAGGCTGACTAATTAGGTCATGTGCATTTCGTTTGAGTTATAAATCTTTATATGAAGATGGAAAAGTCAAGCAAGTTTTCAGCGTGTCTACAAGTTCCTCCGTACTGGTTTTTTGTGTGTACATAATTTCATTCCATAAATTAGATGATTTTGAATTGTTATACCCACTGTTTAGACAAACACTGGACTTCTTCAGGTAATCACAGGGCTAAAGGTTGTTTTGTACGAAATCTAAACTACATTCCATTTTTCTGTTGCAGTAGCAGACATGTAGATTTTACATTTGTTTTAGATAGTACCACTCAACAATCTCAACAACTCTTGCACATTTGTGATGTATTTTTGGAGAACAGTAGGACAATTACAAGATATTTCTCGACATTCTGATGTATTTTAATCTTCTGAAGACTTGATTGAACTTGGTGCAATTTTTCTTACACTTTCTCAGTGAAGCCAACTGCAGTCCAAAAAGCTAATCACATGAGACAGCCATAGGGACAACGTGTTGGCGACCATTTTTCTTAACCTTCGAAAATGTGGGTTGGTGGCGAACTGTCATTGGTGTAAAATACACCAGAATGTCGAGACTAAAGTTCGCATGTTTACGACCACAAGTGTTTGGTCATGGTACTGATTTTATAGGCACATTTGTTAGGGGGCACTAGCATGGCATAAACTTTCTACTCTGGCAAGAATTGACGACATTGTGTATCACTGTATAGTGTATAGCCATCACAAGCGTTATAACTGAACAACGTGAACAACTTTGAGATTTCAGTAATGCTTTGGACTCTACTTGGTGAATAGTCGAACTTTAGACAAAGTTTAATGTGTCAACAGCTTCACTGTGCTAACAGCTATTGTAACAAATCTTGGCAAACATTTCTAAGATATCAGACAAAATTAAAGTTGTTAGTCGAAGGAAATTTGAGGGAAAACTCATTTAAAATTAGCTGTAAACCCATAGAAGTAAAACTGAAGAAGTATACAAGTTTAAGCATATGATTCTGTACAACGTTTTGTGTACTTTCCCATTCTGTAAATCATTCTGAATTGAAACAAATAGCTTCCCACTAATATGGGTGTGAAAGTGGCCAAAATTCTGTTATAAGTTTAAATTGGCAATATTCATGGCATTGTAGCAGTGACGACCACAAAAGCTATTGCAAATATTTAAGAATTTTCTTTAATGAAATTGCAGAGAAATGTGTTAGTGTTCAATAAAATGGATAAGAAATAACAAACACAAACAATCATGGTTTAGAAGATGAGCATTGGCACTTGCAGAGTGGTATGCCATGCAGATGGTGAGCAACATAAAATCATCTGTTCACTTTTAAAAATGCTGGGTAAACACTGCATTTATTACACTTAATTATACTCTAATTGGCAACCTGAATGTAATGATGTCACAAATGACAAACTTGTACTTTTTATTCTCACATCCAGTGAAGCAACTTGTTAAATATACATTATGATCACTGATCTCATACATGTAACATATGGGAAAACAAAAGGCCATTAGCATGAGTGCAACACCATGGACAAGAAGTCAACGTACTGACATTGCACAAGTAAAATGTAACATACCTGGTAATCTATGATCTGTTCAGTGCCACTAACAAAGACTAGTTATACTGAAGACCCAGAATAAGAATATTTAGATCCAGTATATGTGTGTATATGCAAGCATGTGTGTATGCAGATAACACACAAATGTACACAAATTCTATAGCAGCCTACACTGAAGAAAGAAGAGGGTCATCTAGTAAAAGCATTGGCAATACCGTAGAAGACTGTCTTCAGAATTGAAAAGTAACTGAGTAACAGACAAGCACAAGAAATGAACTCGGAAAAGATTCAAGGTGCAATGGTTGGCTGTTCAAAGGGCTGACCTAGGTACCAGAACATGCAACAGCTGCTAAACTAAAATCATGCAAATATAGCTCTATTTACATACAAATACTGCAGGCATAATATTATATGCATATAATGTCATAGATACAGTTAAACGAAAAACGCCCAACCAAATATCGATGTTAAAACAAGAGCCAGCAGGTCGGAGGCCACACACGCCAGAGTGCATAGGCTAATACATTCATGCACATGCTTAAATATATATATTATATATGTACATATATGTATGTATATTGTATATATATATATGTGTGTGTCTGTGTTTATATATTTTGGTACCTGTCTGTATCTATGTATGTACCTGACAACATTAAAGTTTCATCATTATTTTACAATAACAAATGCAGTAGCAGATATAGTCTGGAACTGATTCAGGCCTAAAAACAAGACACAGAGACGAGTACCACAGATTCATTCAGCCGAACAGACAACTCTCCTAGCAGAAGGGATTAATATTAAATTTCTACGATGATGATGATCAACGGACAGCGAGACGCGAGCCGAGCCTGCAGCAGGACCGAACATCAACTTCATCATCTGCGACAATCAAAGCTTTTCTCATCACTGTCCTCCATCTCCGATTGGAGCTCGAGACGTCGAGCAGTGGCTTGCCGACGCTCACCTTGATTGGGAGGTTGTTGGCTGTGCATACGACATCAGGCAGCACAAAAAGGCACGTGATAATGACAAGGATGCTGATCTGCATGGCTGACCACCAGGCCTTGTGATGGGGAGCTGTGGTCACGCAGGTGCCTTTGCTCGTCAGGTGACCTGCTACACACTGCAGACAATCACTCGGTTCCTTTCCACTGCACTGGATGCAGGTGGCATGGCAGACGATGCATGATGGTACCACCCTGACCTCCACAATCTTATTGTTAGTCTGATCGACTCTGAAGGAGCCCGGAGGACATTCGTGAAGGCAGGAGTTGTTCAGAAGGAACTGACCCGGCTGACAAACAACACTTTCGTCTGAAACAATACAAAAATAACCAACGTTAGATGTCATGTTGGTCAAACTGACACAGTGTAGACCTCCAAATTGCAAGGGCCCTAAAGGGATATAAGAGTCTCCTGATATTTAAGTAACTAAATTACTTAAACAGACAGTCATTTAGAGAAGCAGCAATGTACTAAATATGACTTGCAAAACTTGTGCAAACTAAGTTTGTTAACCATTCTCTAAATAGTTAACATAAACAACTCAAACACCAACAAAACCACGATATGCATTATGCAATCAACATGTAGGGTCTCATCCCTGAAAGTAATTTTAAAGGCATCTTTGGTCTTGCTGTCAGCAGCTACAAACCTAAGCAGCTAAAAAAAACTACCAGCAGCTCTGGCTTCTTAGAACATGTCTAAAATGCCTAAACTATGTTCAAAGATAAAATGTGACAGGTCATTTTGCATGGAGCATAGAATATGACAATAGAGGCTACATAAATACATGTATCTGATTACATTAACATTACTATGTTTGTATGTATGTTTATTTCAACCACTGTTATGCAAGTGAAATCCGGAAACTAGCCTGAGTCCCGGATGAACACGGAACACTGAATGCTCATAGCATTGTGATTGTGAACAATTGTGAACAGCACATTCCATATAAACAGGACACAGCAAAGAAAAGCTCATTAGACCATTTCCAGCATAAACCTAACTTCCTGTATCAAGCTTGCATAATCACAGGATCACAGTAGCCAGAATAAACATGGGGTCAACACTGCAATGCTGGAGCTATATGATCTTTCAATAATTTTAGCAGTTGCAAGCCCCATCACCAGTGTGATGAAGACCTAATAGTCTGCCACTGAAACACATAAATTTGTGGACAAACATTAACAGTCTGTTGTTGTTTAACCCTTTGAACACTATGCTCCCACACGCTATTGTTCTCTGACCCTGAGCTCCCAGCGGAATTTAGGACATACATGCACACATACATACATGAATAGATGCATATATCCAAACATACATGCATACATAAATTCATACATACATATACACATACATACATATATACATACACACATGCATACATACATACACACATACATATATACATACACACATACATATATACATACACACAAACATACATGCACACACATATATACACACATACATACATATATACATACACATACATATATACATACACACATTTACTTACATACATACATACATACATACACACATACGTACATACGTACATACATACATACATACATATATACATACATACATACATATATACATACATACATACATATACACATACATACATATATACATACATACATACACACATACATACATATATACATACACACATACATACATATATACATACATACATGCATACATACATACACACGTACAGACATATATACATACACACCTACATACATACATATATACATACATACATTCATACATACATACATACATACATACATAATAAATAATACACAATACATACATACATACATACATCCATACACACGTACATACATACATACATACATACATACATACATACATTCATACATATATTATAGCTGGACCGCAAAAGCGGTCTTTAGGGATTTCGGTCCCTATCGTTAGGACCGCTTTTGCGGTCTTTCGGGTTCAAAGGGTTAAGCTGTGCCACAGCTGCACAAAGTATCAGTGGTCAAGGACATCAGAAACTGCCACTGTGATCAAAATACTTTCAACATAAAATTCTAGAATTCCATGCATCCCGGTACTAACAACTCGGTTAAAAGAGTTCCCCAGATCCGCTTACTCGTTGTTCCTGAGTTCTTGACCTCCAGTTTCCACAAACCAACAGTTGTCTCACCCCAGCAGTGGGTCGCCATGCTAAGTCCTTTGCCTGATGCGTCCAACATATGTCGACCGAAAAGCGTCGATTTTGTCCTTGCCGGTGACGTCAGGTAGGGCTCTACCTCACCATGACGCTGGGCCTGAAGATTGACTGTGACTTGGACATGCTCCAGGTAGTTGACCTCATCCATCTGGGCTCTGCATCCATCTGTACTCACTGTGAACTCAGCACTGGACATTGCTCCAATGTCTCTGTAAATACAAGTTACATGTACAATACAATACTCGTTTATGGAAAACTCAGGAGCTGACAAAACGCAACTTCAACAAATCACATGATTCAGGGCTTCTAAGGGAGCGGTATAACTAAGTCAGTAGGCATTCTTATGTAATAATTTGGGGCACTTGCCAGCCAGTGACCCAGTGCCTCTGTAAATACACAATTACATAAATGCAATACTAATCTGGGAGTTACTGGCCACTGATCCAAATTTCTGTAAAAGCACAAACAAAGCTCTAATTAGTTATTCTTATCAAAGCTGTAGCATCTTTTATGCTTGGATTAACACCTTCAAGAGATTCGTAGGTGTTGTACAGGGACACACAAAAGCCTTGATCTTTGGGTAGAACATGCGCACAAGAGTCAACAAGTGGAGACTTTTCCAGTCAGCTGAGCATTATTTATTTACAGGTGAAATTATTGCTCTTAATGAACTGTTAGCCAGTTGGTGCTATAGCTAGTTTTAATTACGACAAAATATGTACATCACAAATGATAAATACATGTACATCCGGAATGATAAATATATGTACACATGTATATGCATGTGTAAAATTGAAAGAAAACATATAAACACTAAACATTTCTCTAAGCTGTGTTGTAATTCTTCTTTAGAGAGCCACATCAAATACTGGCTTTAAACATGGTTTGCATAAAGTGCAAGATTCCATTAGCAACACTGAATGAAATCCGGGATCCATGCCCGCAAAAGATTTCTAAACCAAATTCAGTATTATATGAGAATTCTACTTAGAATGGTGCATGTTTTAGTGGAGGTTCCAGTGTATGTCTAGTCCATATTACACAACAGAACACCGCCTTGTCTCCTGAAGACTCCTAACAGAAAATGCATTGACATTGACGCAAAACAATGCTGTGTGACTGTTTCTGTGTACAGGTGAATTTAACATGCTGACCCTGGATTTGCTTAAGTAGTGCTTTAGAACTGGGGCTTGTAGCCACTAAAATGCTGATTGCAGTTTCTGGTTCATGTGGAAAGAATATACTTACTTACTTACTTACTTAAATCACAAGGTTCCTGATATACCACAGTGAACTGTGCTAGCTTAGTATCGAGGTCACTGGATCTCATAGAAAGTCACGCTTGCATGCAACAGAAATCCATTCATTGTGACAGACGGTCATAGAGGGTGACACTATACATAATGCAGAAGACAGAGATGAAGACTAAGGCAGACAGACAGTTGCCTGTCATCTGCAATACCAGATGATCTCGGCTCATATTTGCACCGAACCTTTTTTTGATGGAGAAGTCGTGTCTCGGCTGAGGATACGACACCTGGCCACTGACCTCACTTCCTTCGCTTGGACCCTGTCAGAGAATAAACACAGGGCAACTGAACACAAAGACAACAAATGCCAACATAGCTACTGCTTACAACAAACTTTAAATCCGTTGCTTCGCAGTACGCCTGGAAACAACTCTTTTAAAGCTTTAACAACAAGCTGCATTGGTTTCCCAGTCGCTTTTACTACATGCTCTTCGTTAAAGTGTTAAAGTGTTTAGCACTAGTTCATGTAAAACCAGCAAGCACATAGACAGACAGGAAGACACTGAGATAGAGAAGTAAACACAGAGACACATAAAAGTATGTCAGTGGCCGCAACTGATAGAAAATGCTGACATAGACAGACAAAACATGCAATGCACACAGAATACACACATATCCCTATGTACATACATAGCGGTACATACTTACATACATACAAACATCCAGGTGATCAGACACAAAAATCCCAGGTGGTCTGACAAAATAGAGCCACTGTAAGTCAATTGATGCAGCCTAAAGATAATGCAGCGTAAAAGGAAAACAATGCTGCCTCTCTTCCCCTCCTAGGTATGAAGTAAGCTGGGGTATTGCAACAGTCAATCTAGAATATTAATATTTGGTGGAAACACGTTAACAGCTACTTTTTTTCAGGAAATGTAAAATAAGGAAATATAGCAAAATAATGCAGTAAAACTGAAATATTAAGATAATGCCCAATTACAAAGTTCAGAAGCACACATTGAAACCATCAAAGTAAGGTCGGACACGGTGAGGTAAATCTAGGCGCCATAGCATGAGATGATAATTTTAATGTGAGACCAGATGACCGGTCAACTGAATAGGCTAATTATGCAATCCATGTGGTTCGGTTACCATGGTAATGGCAACGTCACCCAATGAAATATCTTCAAACGGGATCTTTCAAAATCAGTTGAGAGAGGCTATAAGAAACGCTCGAAGTGATGAGAAGTTTTAGAAGCTACAGACGTGGATAGTTTTGAAAAATCCTCTTATTTAAGCATCGGAATAAAATTAACAGGTCATATAATGGATGCAACTGCCAACTGCAACTAGCCTGTACTATAACACCACTAGTCCTAAAATCCTATTCAAAACAGAAAAATAATGTACACAGAACTGCATTCAAACAAGTAAGTTCATAAAGCTGAGCTTATAGTTTATGAGTTTATTCAAGCTGAAGCAGAGTGTAACTTGGAGTCTGCTCGGCAAGCGTGAACCTGTAATCATTGGCTTACAGTCCAAGCACGCCTCCTTGTCATGTTTTAATGGACCTTCATCGATGGCTACTACGAAAACATTTTCTCAAGCCACATAGGGCCTAGGACTAATTATTATGCAATTCGAGGTACAACAGGCATAAATTTATACTAGAGCGACGACGACTGCGGGAACCAACACGACCTTTCGTCTTGTTGTTCTTTTTGCCTTTCTTTGCCTGATCGTCGTCGGCTTTTGCGACTTGGGTCGGTGTGATCTGACGAAGCAATAATTCTTCCTGGCGTTCAAGCCACAGCTTGGTGATCCAGTAAAGGAGAATAAGAAATAAGGCGAGTATAACAACAACGGCCAAACCTCCGAAGCCTTCTTCTTCAGTGTTCTCGTTTGTTATAACGCAGAAAAGCCCGGTGCAAATGTCCGTCTTATTCTGATTGACGGAGTCCATGATTGTTAATACCGTTTACCATCTCTGGTAGTTTCCTGGAGATGTTGTGGGACGAGGCAGATAAGAGGAGCTTGCGATCGACCGAGACGCTGCCCGATGTGCAGACCTGGACAGGGAGGACTAAGTACGAAGTCAGTTCAGTTAGTTTTATTTCGAATTTAAGTTAAAATGCCTCATTAAATTTCAGTTAACGTTTAATTTCAAATTTAAAAGTTTGATTTCCAAGAAGTTTTACAGTGTAGAATCGATTTCTAATTTTTAATAACGATTTTACTTTAATGACGGTCTTTCTTTAAAGTCTTAGCGTTTTACGATGTTGGGATTCGTTTGTTAATGGCGTACAAGATAATAATAGAAATACGTATATCCGGTGTGGTGTAAATATAGAAATACGTATATCCGGTGTGGTGTAAATATAGAATTACGTATATCCGGTGTGGTGTAAATATAGAATTACGTATATCCGGTGTGGTGTAAATATAGAAATACGTATATCCGGTGTGGTGTAAATAAAATACGTGTGGAAATCTTCACCCAGGACAAGATCTCGTAGGTACCAATCCCAGTGTGACTATTCAGTGGCATAACGAAGGGAAGGCCGGGCAGGGGGGGACAACCGCCCCTGGGCACAGCACAAGAGGACGCAAAATTAGCGTTCAGTGGTACACATATGCAATACTAATGCAAGAACGATTAGGCTAAAAGTCAGCAAGCAAATTTAAAATGGGCGCAGTCATCAGCTCTTACCCCTGGGCGCTGAAACCCTTCGTTACGCCACTGTGACTTTTGAAATAGTGGGGGGGGCCATGAAGTTGCTCCCCGAACCTTTTTCTGCCAGATTTTCCCCAGAATAGAGTACTAGTAAATTAAACTAACGCTTGTGGGCCTAATAACACCACTGCTAACGGGTTTATTAATTTGAAAGCGTCACATGGAGCAACTCAATCAACGTTATAGCCTAGGCCTAATATTATTGTGTGATTGCTCGAAGCACCACACTGGCGAAACTAACATACTCACTGCCAGGCGCCAGCGTGGTGCATGAGAGTATGCCAGTGGTGAAGAGAAGGGCCGCGTGGAGAGATTCATGCGAAGAGTTAAACATGCCGGTGTAATAAAATAGAGTATCCCCCTTAAATTTATTTATTTATTTATTTATTGCGTCAGAAAACAGAACAGATAAAAGTACACATCATGCCAGAAACAGATCAGTCACTGCGCAACAGGAAGCCAGGAAAAAGCTAAAAGCTTATTATTACCGGTATAAGCAGCTTATATCACCCTGGCCCCTAGTACCTGGTTAACATTTCAGTCAACGTTTAGTGTCACACAGATCCAGATTAAATTATCACAGGCAGCGGAGTCCGAATAGTTTTAGTACTATACATTAGACATTTTATACATTAAACATCATCATCATCATAGGGCACATAAATCAGAACCAAAGTAAACAGAGGCAAATTTTATGGCAAGATTATGAGAAATGAAATGAAATGAGTATCCCCCTTAGCGAAGTGGAGTAGCCTATCCAGTGTAGTTTGCATTATTGGCGCGGTTTCTAAGTGTAGGCCCCTATTCTTTCGTACTGTTTTGATTTATTGTACACATAAAATTGTTAAGTTTCGTATATTTAGCTTGTATGTCGACCTAAAATTAGCCTAATAATTTACTTCGTTTCTGGTTATTTTGACTGGATTTTCGTCTTAATTGGCTATCGTAGGCCTACGTGATGCGCATTACGATGGGGGATAGAATGGTTTATCCCCCGGATTCTCTACACCGGTTTATACCATCCGGGGGTATGCTTTAGGGGGATAGAATATCAAGGAACACCGGGTTCCTCCGCCATGATGCTCTAACTGTGGCTGATATAGCGGGTAAAGCTGATGATGAGATCAGAATAATATTAATAACCATCTTATTCTTCGCCGGTTGTTCCCGCCGGTTGTTCCCGTATGGTGTATACGTCCTTCGTTTTAGACCTCACCAATTCTCACTTCCACCATGGGATACCAAAAACTTTATTTCCATTTTGAAATTTTATATTTTGAAATTTGAAAGATAGCCTAGCCTAACACTGGAGAGAAGCCATTCAGTTGTACAAATATAATAGAATCCTGTCACAAAGCAAACCTCGAAGATATCAACCCCAACTATACAGATAATCGATGAAAACTATGTATACGTCAACGTAAAAACCCTCAAGCTTGGAGTTCATGGCCAGTCTGGGTCGCCAAATGTCCAGGGTTTCTGAAGACGCAAGAGATAGGGCCTACCTCTTCCAACGTGTTGCGTCAACAACACAGCGCTTTAACGCCACAGCTTTCCGAGGTACATTTGAGGAGCCTGACATCTGCGAAGACGTAGGCCTACTAGCCATACCAGAAATGCATTCTTCCTTTATCGACCGAGGGCATAGGATTTCCCATACGTTTTAACTACATTTTGGTCGGTAAAGTAGTTTTCAATATCCTCTGGACTTCATCCTTTGGGATAATAATAATAGGCCTAATAATAATAATAATAATAATAATATAATAATAATAATAATAATAATAATAATAATAATAATAATAATAATAATAATAATAATAATAACAACAATAAGCACCTCATGCAGGTGACTGGCTGTTTGCCTTACATGTACATGTACAAGTACATGTACATGCGGTCTCAGATTAGATGACGAGGTGGTTAGAATAGCGGTGGGCCGAAGGCTCGTACGGCCTATCGTGCCGCCTCGGCCCGGGTCGACACCAGTGGCGGCGACAGGGGAGGGGCTAGGGGGGGGCCTAAAAGCCCCAACTGCAGCTCAGCCGCCCCCAAAAGTGGGAATCACTGCAAATGTAATGTAAATGTAATGTAATTAGTAATTTATATAGCGCCGCTCACAGCCGAGGCCATTCAGTAGCGCTCCCAGTTCGAGAACCCCGAGAGAAGAAATAGGTTTTAAGGAGAGAGAGATGAAGACAGTGATCCAGAAAGGAAAGTCTCACGCAAAGTGAAGGGAAGGTCATTCCATAAATAGGGCCCAATGATGGCAAAGGATCGAGTTTGAGCAATCGTGCAAATCACAGGGAGGAGGGGACAAAAACCAAGGTTTTTGGAGCTTTAGCCCCCTCAAACCTGAAATCCTGGCGCCGGCACTGGCCGACACGCCCGACAAGCGATCCTCATTGACCTAATCTGCAGGGACCTCATTCAAGCGGGCACCCCGGCGGTTAAAGAACCCCCGGGTTTGTCAAGGTCGGATGGTAAAAGACCAGACGGCCTAACACTGATTCCGTGGCGCTCGGGTCGTTGCTTGGTCTGGGACGTCACAGTGGCAGACACAGTGGCCCCTTCTTACTTGTCCACAACCTCCAACCAGCCGGGAGGAGCTGCTGAACTGGCTGAGTCCAGGAAAATGCTAAATGCAGCCAACTGATGCAAACCTACCACTTTGTGACCATTGGCTTTTGAAACCATGGGACCAAATAATGCCAAGGGATTGTCCTTTCTCGCCGACCTGCGTCGTCTTCTGGGTCAAATTTCGGGCGACCCAAGAGAAACCAGATAGGCCTACTTGTTCCAGCGCCTGTCGGTTGTGATCCAACGTTTCAACGCCGTTGCGTTCCACAGCACTTTTGTTCTTCCAGATCTTGACAAGGATGGCCACTCCAGAGTTAACATTGATTATTAATATCTGACACCTGAGGGATTGTAGATGCCTCATGTAATTGAAATAATAATAATAATAATATATTAAAAATTAGGACGAAGGTTAACCCATGCAACACATGACACGCTCGAGACAAGCTACCTGTTTCAAAGACTCTCGGTAGCTCTCCAACGCGGAAACGCCATCTGCTTTTCTTCGACATACCATGCATAATAATAATAATAATAATAATAATAATAATAATAATAATAATAATAATAATAATAATAATAATAATAATAATAATAATAATAATAATAATAATAATAAGAAGAAGGATTGAATTTTGTGTTGGAGCTTGGACGAAGGTTGACGGATGCAACCCATGACACCCTCGAAACAAACTACCTATTCCAAAGACTCTCGGTAGCTGTCCAACGCGGGAACGCCATCTGTTTTTCCTCGACCTTACCATGCTAAATTACTCACTTTGCTATAATAATAATAATAATAATAATAATAATAATAATAATAATAATAATAATAATAATAATAATAACAATAAATAATAATAATAATAATAATAATAATAATAATAATAATAATATCAATAATAAAGTATTTCAACGGTGGCCTCACTATGGATTTTAGACATTTTTTATCGTTATGACGTCATTGTCTATCGTCATAAATTGATATGACGCGATCTGTTATTTAGGACGCTTTGTTTCCATTGACCCTCAAAAGCAATCTGTAAGAGCAACAGGGTCGATAATATGCTAATGTCCAGTAAAAGATGCTTGACCCAGTTTATGCTGCATTACTAAACTGCAAGACATATAGGTTTGACCTGCTCTTTTTCGAAATATTATAGTGTTTCCTCATGTAATACATGTTTAACAGCTGTCCAATCAGAATGTGTAATGAAGCGGCATTGTGTATAGGCCTATATAGTTATGGAAACCTGGCTGACATCGTTGAGATATATGGCAGGTTTCAAACTCAATAATTCAATTTATTCCCTGCCATTCTGTCCTGTCATCTAGAAACTGAAAATCCGTGAAATACACTTAGGCCACAATCCACAAGTTTTCAAGAGGCAAGAAAATCCGACGCGAGAGACCACCCACGTGACCGAGTTGGACAACGCTAGGCCACCAATCGGCCCGAGATGTGTGTGTGTGTGTGTTTGGTTCGTTGGGAAATGATTGGTGATCGCTTGTAAGTAATCCACGCCAGAGCCGTACCCTTGTTGATGCATACATATGGAAGCTGCCTGCTTGTGGCGATCAACGGCGCACAAATTACTTATGGCCAACGCTTTGACATAATGTCATGTTATGTTGTGTCATGTTATGTCAGACAACTCTGTCTGCTCTGTAGAAATCTACTTCTTTGTTCGCTTCTCACAATTCTGTCTGTAGTCTATCTCACAATGATTATTAATAA
Organism: Aporrectodea caliginosa; assembly: GCA_020284085.1. Taxonomy (NCBI): domain Eukaryota; kingdom Metazoa; phylum Annelida; class Clitellata; order Crassiclitellata; family Lumbricidae; genus Aporrectodea; species Aporrectodea caliginosa. The sequence continues at coordinate 2,799,134 of JACEVL010000070.1, forward strand.
TAATAATAATAATAATAATAATAATAATAATAATAATAATAATAATAATAATAATAATAATATTAATAATAATAATACGATTTATATAGCGCCGTAGCAGAGCAGATGCCGAAGAAAAGGGTGCTGTACATGAGTTACATACAGATATCAAAGACAGTCACGGGGAGCGCCTCTGATTTAAGTGGCACTATATAAATACTACGATTACGATTACCAACACCCAGAGGTCGTGACTGTTCTAAGAGCTTATAGGGTTGAATGTAAGCTCTTTGGCCATACGAAGATAGCCAAATGGGCGATGAGTTGCCGTTGCGGAACCACTTACGTCTAATCTCCTAAAAGCGAAGAAAAACCGGTGCAAGCAGAAGTTCAAACGGAGTTGTGTTTGATCAGTTTGCAATCTGTCCAATAATAGATGATGAAATCAGGTGGCAGTGTGTAATACTGTGTATACATAGAGTTTTGGAAACCTGGCTGATATCATTGAAATTTTTGGCAGGTTTCAAACTCAACAATTCAACTTATTCCCTGCCATTCTGTCCTGTCATCTAGAAACTGAAAATCCGTGAAATACATTTAGGCCACAATCCACAAGTTTTTAAGAGGCATGAAAATCCGACGCAATAGACCACCCACGTGACCAACCGGCACCAAAGTCCAAAGTTGGACAACGCTAGGCCACCAATCGGCCCGAGATGTGTGTGTGTGTTGGTTGAGAAAAATGATGGGTGATCGATTGTAAGTAATCCACGCCAGAGCCGTACCTTTGTGTGATACATATGGAAGCTGCCTGCTTGTGGCGATCAACGGCGCACAAATTATACTTATGGCCAACGCTTTGACATATCAGACAACTCTGTCAGCTCTGTAGAAATCTACTTCTTTGTTCGCTTCTCACAATCCTGTCTGTAGTCTATCTCACAATGATTAATAATAATAATAATAATAATAATAATAATAATAATAAAAACAATAATAATAATAATAATAATACGATTTATATAGCGCCGTAGCAGAGTAGATGCCGAAGAAAAGGGTGCTGTACATGAGTTACAGATATCGAAGACAGTCACGGGGAGCCTCTGATATAAGTGGCACTATATAAATACTCGATTACGATTACGATTACCAACACCCAGAGGTCGTGAATGTTCGAAGAGCTTACAGGGTTGAATGTTAGCTCTTTGGCCATGGCCACGGATTATTTGAAGATAGCAGAGATCATCTGCCAAATGGGCGAAGAGTTGCCGTTGCGGAACCGCTAACGTCAAATCCCCTAAAAGCGAACAAGAACCGATGCATGCAGAAGTTCAAACGAAGAATCTCGATTATTGGATTAAGATCCCACTCGGTAAAAGTAGGCTACAGCGCATCGGATTACCGAGCTGGCTTTCTGATCTTCCAATAACAAATTGGCCCCACTGTTAGGCCCTACAGAGTATAGACTATACGATTTATTTTAGGACTATGTATAAATAATTATAGTCCTAAATAAATAGTATAGTCTACAATGTCATATATATTACATTCCCAAAATTTATATATATATATATATATATATATATATATATATACAAACATATATCGGTCAATCTCATCAAACAGAGGTTTCTAGGCCATTGATTTTTCAACTTCTGGAGCGGTGGAACCACTTCACCGGACTTAAACTTTCGGGAGGTTACGGCGAACCAATGGATCAACGATGTTGGTCAACAAGTGAGCAATCATTTAGACCTACACGTATGAACGCTCATCATGCGTAGGAACTAATTCATTCATCAGCGCTCCTGAATAAGCTGGTGCCCTGAGCTTAGCTTTAGGGTAGCGCTTTAGAAATTTGACAATCACTTATTTTGGCTATAGATTTAGTTTGCAGTGCTCAATGCATAAGTAAAAGCGTATTAGGTCTACACAAGGTAAGGCAGTATAAGGTAAGGCAATATAGGGTAAGGTAATTGGTTAGGAAAACAAGTAAGATAGGGTGATGTATGAAAGTTTGACACATGGCCGATTGGTTGAAGGATCACCTAATAGGCCTAACGCGGAGTGTGCGGTTAGGGCAACCGAAGACGGTTACTGAGCGTATGCATCATGCATGTACTCCAACACAGTAATGCTTACCATTGTCTATGGATGCTCGTTAAAGATCAGGCGCTATATAAATTCAAGAACTTAAATCACGATATCACTTACATCCTTGTTAAAAAATTACCAGGTTTGAGGACTATGGAATGGATAAGAATTGCATGATATCTGCATGGGGTTTGCAAATCTGTATGCACGGTGGCAATGCTTTAGTGTCAGTTTTTGCAGCTATCTCAGAGTATAAGCTTACAGGTCGGTGAGTGTTGAACCAGTCTGCCACCTCGTGAAGTACGTGACAATGCTGAAAGACATTTACTACAATTGTGACATGGATGACGCAACATAGCGTATAGGCTTCCGTGAAATACTACACATGGGCTCGACTTTCATGTGTAACTTGGTTATAGTTAGCCCTGCTGTTTAAATGACACTGTTGCATAACAAAGATGATACAGCTTGGTGACAAAGTCATGTTTGCCTAGAGTTCACTCAGCGGGGAAGAACCATGTGGAAGTTAAGTGTGTTTCTGTGCTAATAAAATTATTGATTTTTTTGGAAAATACAAACTGTAATTTGTCTTTCAGAGTCACTTGTCTGCGAGTAGGATCGAAACTGTGCTATGGATTACGAGACTTTTATCGATCTTCACCACCATTGACTTTTTCCTGCCAATGTTATTCAAGTCAACAACTGTTGTACTAAGTAAAGTATCTTTCGGTCGCCATATATTCTATTGAAATTATTATAGAGGTGTCCCTACTTAGCAGGATCTTTGATCCCTTCAGGGCCTTCCCTTGTGGTGTTCAACAATCCATACTTAAAAGTGCAATCTGATTTGTAATATTATTGTTTACTAGATGTTTACCCGTCCTAAGACGGTTAAGTTTAGCGTGCTCGTGCGAGCCACCTCAGCGCTCCCCTTTTTTCTCCACTTCCCTTTCCTTTGCTCTACTTTTACCCTCCACTTCCACTCCCCACACCTTTCCCCTGCCTTCTTCCCTTCCCGTCCCATAACCTTCCATTCCTGTTTCCCTCCCATCTCCTACCCCTATTCTACCCATCTCCACCCCTTCTCTACCCCTCCCCTTATACTGCTTCCTTTTCCCTCTTAATAACCTTCCTTTCTTTTCCACTCACACTCCCCTGCCCTGCCACTTCCCACCCCCTCCTCACTCCCCTCCCCCTCCCACTTCCGTCCGTCCCTTCTCTCCTCTCCTCATTCCCCATAAACTCCCACTCCTTCTACCGGCCCTCTAAATCTTCCTCCCTACCTCCAACCCTCTGTCCATGAACGCCTGTATAATAGAAATGCTCCGTCCGTCCGTTGTTGAGAAATATATTGTGTTGCTATGACAACGTTTTCCTTTTGTGACGTCACAATATTTAAACAGAAGGCCATCCCCATATAGAAATGTCGAAGGACCCACACGTAATAATCTCGAGTTGCCATGACAACGTATTGTCTCTGGCGGAAACAGCGTAACATGCAAACAGTCCGAGAAACAGAAAGAGCGTAATACCACGCACAGATACATACGCAGAGATTTCTGTTCTATTATATTATTAATTGTTGTTTGGCTACAATAAACGATTGATTGATTGATTGATTGATTGATTGATTGATTGATTGATTGATTGATCACCCTGCAAGCATTTCCATGAGCATTGGAAGGAACCCATATAGGGGTCCCAAATGGAATGTGGGTCCTACATGTATATGGGCTCCGCGTGGACAAGTTTGGCACGGTAGCGACACCCTCGGTCTTTATTGAGGCTTAGGACTGGCACTACCACTAGCCGCATGGCTAGAAGCTAATGTAGTCAACTATATGGAATTCTGCGCATGGTCGGTTGGTAAATATTGACATCGGTTATTTGATTGTGACGCGAATGCCCGTTCGATGACCAATGTGCACCCTTACACGTTGGCGCGCCTAGCGGGAGATAATTGAGGCAATTCATCTCTTGCCACACGAAGACGATTGCCGCTGTCCATGCATGGCGAAAATACATGAAAACGACGGTGCCGAAAAACCGAAGCCAGCCAAGTAACGATTTTTTGTCAGAAAACAGGACTTGGCTGCCGAGTGAAGACAGTGTGAGACGGGATGTGGTAATCTACGATCAGATCCGATTCATATCGAGTCAAGGTCGATAAACAGAGAAGACCATGAAAACGATACCTAAAGGCAGATCCGAAATACATAACCAGTTTCAAAGGGAGGAGTCAGCCACTTGTGATTATGTTCTAAACAGTAACAACTGCAATGAGCAGAACCAGGCCCGAGCTGGTTATAGCTTTATAGGCCTAGGCCAGATGGGAAATGTAGGCCCCATTAATTTCAAACTACTCAATAAGTATTTTGGTGATCAATCAGTGCTAAATACATAATGATGAAATGATTTCAGTAGGACTGTATAATATAGGCCTGCATGTTAATTAATTAATTAATTAATTAATTAATTAATTAATTCATTCATTCATTCATTCATTAAGAGCATTTATATAGCGCCCCTTCAAGAAACTTAAATTTTAAAGCTGTGTAAATTCTATGTACTTTGAATTAGCGAATATGAATACGATGCAATTCCAATTTACCAGTAACAAAGCAGAATAAAAGAGTAAAAAAAGACCTAAAACAATTTATAGCCTGGGCCTCCTATTCTCTATTCGAAACGTCAGAACATCAGATCAGAAATGATCATTACTTCTTCACATTCATAAATGCTCTTCGTGTTTTTCTTTGGGCAAATTCATCATTAATATCAGAGCATTAATCTTTATGTTAAAGGATCCCATTTCCCCTTTGACTAACAGGGAGAGTAGGTCCCCTCAAAATCGTAGGCCCTTGCCAGCTGGTCCTTCTGGCCCCTCTGTTCTGGCCTGGCTAGAACGCTTCCAGGTATAAACGGCAATTGTAATTACACATTTGTATAGCGCCACTTCAAGAAACAAGTAAGAGACGCTAGTCTGTCAAATCACATTATTTCATTATCTCTTAGCCTATACCAAAAGCTACAGACGGTTTTGTCGAATTGCTTGAAAAGGCCACAATAGTAATTATGTCTGACTAGTGACTATGGGTCAATTGAGTTCACTGTGCTGTAGCCTATTACCTGAAACTGGTGTAGGTCTATATAAGAGTTCAGGTGTTAACTGTTTTCAGACATCATCTTGAGCTGTGTAAATTCAAACAGACAAATAATCGTCCGATCAAAACAGGGGTCGTAATTTCAGCCTTGTCAAAAATTGATCTACAAAGAAAAAATTGATCTACAAATAAAAAAAATGATCTGCAAATAGAGAAAATTGATCAGCAAAGCACACAGACCCCGAACTCAATCAACCCAATCAGCCATTCCAATAGCAGCCATGAAGCTGCTATATCCGTGTCTGCGAACGCACATACGCCATGGTCATCAATGGTTGGCCAACATCAATAATTTCATTAGGAATCTACTCATCGTCTGCTAGAACTACCGCAGATGACCCAGCACGGACGCCATCTTGATTGACGGGTTTATAGCCTAACTAGTCATACCACGCGCTGTCAATTTAGCCCTTTTCGCCGTAATAGGGCCACGAACCGGGCCGGGCTTTTTCTCCGGAATTGGGCTCCGATTAAAGATGAATTGGTTAATTTCTCTCCTTTGCCCATGGGGCACTCGCTTATACCGGCGAGCACTCGGTCGTCCACCACGCACTCCGTTGAAACAGGAGGGACCACGTGAAGGTGGCGTGGGTGGACATTTGAGCAGCAGAGGCTATTTGAGACGCTTGCATACCCCATTCCCCTCCCATAAGCGAGTATAAGCGAGTGCCCCATGGGCAAAGGAGCTGAAGGACGGACGATGAACGGCATCGACGCTGAGAGATGGTGTCTCTCCATAAAAACACCGGGAGGAAGGCAACGGGAAACCACCTCCCTATTCATCCCGAGGAATATGTAAAATGACGCCAAACAGAAATTCAGATAACGACGTTAACGACTCAATCCAGGCAATGGGGAGAGTCGCGTTCGGCAGGGGGAGACAAGGCTCCTCAGGTCGTCAACAAGCGAAATCCTTCCAAACAGAAGCAGAGACGAAAAAGGAAAAACTAAAAATAGGGACATGGAACATAAGAACGATGGCAAGACCAGGAAAGCTGGCAAATGTGATAGGAGAGATGAGGAGGGCAGAACTAGACATACTAGGACTGGCAGAGGTAAGATGGAAGGAAGGAGGAGAGCTCATAAGCGATGGCATCAAAGTTGTTTATGCTGGAGGAGATAAGAGCCAGAACGGTGTAGCCATTCTAATGTCGGACAGAATAGCCAGATGTGTGACAAGAGTGGAAAGGCTTGAGGACAGGGTGATCTTAGTGACAATAAGGGGACACCCAGTGGACATAACAATTGTACAAGTTTATATGCCTACATCAACACACGATGAAGAGGAGGTTGATGTCATGTACGAAAAAATAGAGAGATGCCTTGAAAACATCAAAGGGACAGATTACGTGGTAGTAATGGGAGACTGGAACGCAGTAGTAGGAGAAGGAGAACAAGAAGGTATAATAGGGAAATTTGGACTGGGAGGTAGAAATGAGAGAGGAGAGAAACTGATGGAATTCTGCAAAAGACAAAGACTAGTAGTGACTAATACATGGTTTCAACAGGAAAAACGACGAAGATACACGTGGAAATCACCAGGGGATAGAGAGAGATATCAGTTGGATTACATAATGGTCAGACAGAGATATAGAAACAGTGTGAAGAATTCAAGAACTCTCCCAGGTGCAGACGCAGATTCAGACCACAACTTGGTAGCTATGACAGTGAACCTACAACTCAAGTTCATCAGAAAGAGAAGGATAAGGACACTTAAATGGAACAAGGAGAAGATAAAGATGAAGATGAGTGAACTATCAGAGAGAATAGAGGAAAAAGTAGAAATGGTAAAAGAGGGATCAACAACAGAAGAAAGGTGGAGGAAACTAAAGGAGACAGTGGTTAAAGAGGCGACAGACACTGTGGGATTTCAAAAGGGTACGGAACCTCGTAAGCCATGGATAACACTGGAGATGGTCAACGACATGGAAGAGAGAAGGAAATGGAAACACCAGAGAACAGAGGAAGCTAAAAAGGAGTATAAACGACTCAATAATCAATTAAGAAGAACAACGAATAAGGCAAGAGAGGATTGGTGGGAGGAACGGTGTAGGGAGTTAGAGATACTCCAGGAACAGGGACGACACGATCTAGTGTACGGGAAAATAAAATCACTAGAAAAGAAAAAGAACAGGGGAAAAGGAAGCACAATCAAGGATAAGGAGGGCAAGCTACTAGAAGACACGGGAGATATTAGGAGAAGATGGAAGGAATATGTGGAAGAGTTGTACACAGGAAATAACAGCCTCAAGGAGGAAATGGAGAAACAAGCACGAGAACAGGAGGAGGAACAAACAGACGACACCATTGGACCAGAGGTGATGAAAGAAGAGGTCTTAGCTGCAATAGACGACATGAAGAACGGCAAGGCAGAAGGAATCGACAACATCCCAATAGAAATGCTGAGGAATCTAGGAGAGAAAGCAATGAATGAATTGGTGCAACTATGCCAGGACATATATAATACAGGAGTATGGCCAGAGGACTTTCTTCAGACCATAGTTATACCGATACAGAAGAAACCGAATGCAATAAACTGCGAAGACCATCGCACTATAAGCCTCCTTACCCACGCATCAAAGATACTACTAAGAATAATAACAAAAAGATTGCAGACCAAAGCGGAAACGGATAATTGCTTAGGAGAAGAACAATATGGGTTCAGGAAGGGAAGAGGGACAAGAGATGCAGTGGCAGCGCTAAGAGTAATAGCGGAAAGAAGCATCCAGCATGGACAGGACATATACATCTGTTTCGTCGACTATGAAAAAGCTTTTGACAGAGTGGACTGGAAGAAATTGATGAGAATACTGAGACGAATAGGAGTGGACTGGAGAGAAAGAAGACTGATAGGCAATCTATACATGGGACAAAGAGTAAAGATAAGAATCGATGGAGAATACTCAGAACCCGGAAAAATAGGAAGAGGAGTGAGGCAAGGATGCCCACTATCACCAATTCTGTTCAACATCTACATAGAAGAAATTGTTAGAGAAACGTTGGAGGAACTGGAAGAGGGGGTAAAAGTGGGTGGGAAAATGGTGAAAGCATTGAGATTTGCAGACGATCAAGCGATGATGGCAGGCAGTCAGGAAGGTCTACAACTAATGATGGACCGCTTAAACAGCATATCAATGGACTATGACATGAAAATAAACATAAAGAAAACAAAGGTCATGAAGATAAGTAAGAGAGGGGAAGAAACAATAAACATCACATTAAATGGGGAAGAAATAGAACAGGTGAAGAAGTTCTGCTATCTGGGAAGTGTGGTTACAGAGGATGCAAGGTGCCATGTGGAAGTGAAAAGAAGAATAGCTATGGGAAAAGATGCATTCTACAAAAGAGGGGAGCTCCTCAGAGGCGGTCTAAACAGGAAGCTGAAGAAGAGAATGGTAAAGACACTAGTGTGGAGTGTTG